>JACCIY010001176.1:0-52916 GCA_025506505.1 Flaveria sonorensis
TTTAGTTTTGTTACATGTCTGTCGAAGGATTTAAATATAGGCAAATGTATGATATCTAACTTTTGTATCTACAAGTTTATAAACATCAATTGTTATTTTACATAAGTGTACAACTTTTTAATATATCTAAGCATTATAAACATCTATTATTTGTTTTTACATATGGGTTACAAATCATTTTTAGTATCTACACATCTATAAACATTTATTGTATTACTTTTACATGTGTTAAAATCTATAGTCGTGTACACATGTATAAAACATTTACATTTTTACAATATAAATAGTTGTCCGTTTGAAGATATACGTATATGCAAATAGCGTATAACTATGGGTTTGAAAAAGAAAGAAAAAATTTTACACATATGTAAATAACTATTAGTTTAAAATGTGTATAATGAATATGAACATTTGCGTATGTAAATAATATGAAAATTACATGATTGTAAATAATATGAAAAAATAAAATGATTTTCATGAAATTTACAATACGTAAATATTATGAAACTAAAAACAAAATTTTACTATATGTAAATAGTATGTAAGAAATAATAAATTTTCCCCGTATATGTAAATAGTATGAAATTTACGCAAGTATAAAATCATAAAAGTTAAGAGATGAGAAAGGGAAGGGGATATGAATTAATTTAATTTTAATTGGAGTGAGAAACCTTATCATTATATAATATGCTCTTTTTCTTAATTTTTACCTATTTAATTAGATTCTTATTTATATTTTATACCCTATTCAATCATAACCATTAATCAACTTAATTAATAGTTATTATTGGTTCTGTTGGTTTTGAAAATAAAACTAGTCCTGTAAAGAACCTAACTATATATATATATATATATATATATATATAATATATATAAACGGAATATAGTTTCTTTTTGAATCTTTTCTTCTTTTACTTGTTTGATTTGTAATTAGATATCAATACATGTTCTTGAACTAATGTAACAACTTTTGACACTTGAATGAATACACAGCACTTTTGAGTCATTCGATTTTGTGTTGATTTCTTCCTAATTCGTGCAATTGATTGAACGTTTCCATCACATGAGGTTAATTCGCTAACCAACTATATTTAGTGATCAAAACAGTGAGTTTTCGGGACATCAATAGAAAAAAGAACGACTAACATGCATATACGTTTGGTTTCAAGTTCTATCATGTTTTAATATTAGACTTGAACTTACACCTAACATGATGAGAAAGATGAAGTTAATCTAGCAATCGTGGTGAGTAGGATGATCCATTTTGATAAGTCATGGAGCAATAAGTTCAGTTAAGTGGTCACAATCGTGAATGAACCATTGTCAAACGTATGAATATCAACCACTCATCGAACCAATGTGTCCTTCCACCGTTCAATAAAGATATGACAAATATGTGCCATTAAATTGAAGCGCACTCTCACTCACCAACAACCTCAATCTATTAGTCACATGACAAATCAACACATAATTTTATAGTTCTCACATTTATTATTATTTTTTTTGTAATTTTTATTTAAAGATTTCTAGATTGTGTGTGATGTAATAAAAGGTTGAGTAACTTATAGTCATTTGATCAAAAAGTGATGTTTATAAATAAAGAAGTCATTTCTTGTTTCAATTGAGGAGGTCTTCATGATCCTTTTCTTTTTTTTTCAATATAAAAATAGTTTATACTGTTTTTTAATTTAAGAAAACTTTAGCATAGATAAATATTTATTGTAAAATTGGCATTTATATCTAACTTTATATCACTTTAAATGATGAGGCTTTATCTGGTTCTCAAGTGTGAACTTGATATCACTTAACCCTTTGCTTGAATTGGGTCAAGGTTGTAACAACTAATCAACTATACACCCATAAAATATATATAAAAAAAACATGAATTTTCATTAAAAATACATATTAGATTTCAAATAATGTGTGGAAAAGCTTTCTTAATTAAAATAACGTAACACCCCCAAAACTCTTTACATCTGTAAGCTCCACAATATTTAACACACTTTCCTAGTTTCCTCTCAAAAATTTACTAATATAATTTATTTCTTTCAATTAACTCTAGATCAATTGGTTTGGGAGGAGTAACCACGTGACTTTTTAAATGAAGGTAATGGTTTTAAATCTCATTTGGTGCAATATATTTCAAGTGGGCCACTGGTTTACCACCATGGGTTTTTGGGTGGTGGGTTTCACCTGGAATGGTGGGCGGGCAAGGTCACCAGCGTTATTTATGTTCGCGGGCGTGGGTGGACTTTCGCCAACGGATTTACCCCGATGCCTGGTTTAAAGTATTCATTGTCCGTTCAAAAAGAATGTTTTATTCCTAAATAAAAATAAAAATGCCATTAGCAAAATAGCAACTAACAAGTTTAAGAAACCAAAACAATGTCTGGAAATAGGTTTGTTTGCTGTTTTTTGTAACTTATATCCAACGTTTTACTAATTATAACAAACTTAAAAAATCAAAAAAAGCTTAAAAAAGGTCTAAATACTTCCCGATGTCCTATAAAAAGTTAGTGAAATTACTAATTAGCTAAATTATAATACCAGAACAAGGTTTCAAAGTCTTCTGGTTTGCAGTTGTTAATTATTATTTTTTTGTTTTTTACGGTTTTCTTGGACATTAAGATTTAAGTCTAATTTTAACGAATTAAAAAGGTAAATGAGATCTTGATTTTTTTTAAATGTTCATATATATCGAGCCTTTGTGTACCCTTTTCTTCGTTAATCACTTATGACACACTTTACCAAAGGTTAAGTGTTAAGTACACGAGTTTTACAAATTTCAATAATGTTTAAATTAAAAGTGATCCAAATTTTAGTACTTAGTTGTGATGTGATGAAAATTTAAATAGAGTCTAATTAACATAACATCTTTTATAACTCATTTTACAAAAGTTCTAGGAATGTTTACTAGTGTAAATAAGTTATATGTTTTCCTTTTGCTTTAAAAAAATGTGTGATATATATATAAATACACACACACACTCTTTCACGTAAACATCTAGATTCTAGAATAAGTTTAAAAAGAAAAAAAATTGATTAGAACCACAAGTTAATATAGTTTGTTAAGTCCACATTACTAGAACAACTTACGTCATAGATTTTAGAATGTATAGTATTACTAGCTTGTCGTAGATACTATTGTTTTTAAAGCCTTCCGCTACATGTAAGGTTTTGAAAAAAAAAAAATATAAGCATAATAAGCCATTGGATTGTGTTGAATATTTATAAAACTATTTACAAAATACCAAAAGAAGATATACACTATATATATCACGTTGCGATTTTGTTTATAGTTTGGTGCTTTAGTTTTGTTTAGGTAGTTGAACTTTCTTGTTAGGCCTTTTTCTACTTATTAGATTTGTGTGGGTTAGTTTGTTTCAATTAAATAGCTTATCATCATGTGCATACTAGTTTAATTGTGGGGTCATTCAGTTTCATTTCAATATGCTATTCATGTTTTTAGCATGTGTACATAGGCAGTTGAATATAATTTGCCATTCAAAATTATTAATAAGCCAATGCTATTTGACAAAAATGTTTGTTGATTAATAATAACTACTTTAACTTAAGATCATTAATCTTGTGAATCAAAGTTGAGGTTGTACTTATTTTCTAAGTATTTACTAAACAAAATGTTATTTATGTTAAAGTTTAAGTAGTTGTTAGTCTATACAAAGTTCAAGTCAGGGTGGTGAGAGTGGACAGGGGACGACACAACAAGTAGGCCAATCTCAAAGAAGGTGAGACGGTGTTTGTGTTCATCATATCTCATACTGTAACATCAACCATTCATCCCGAATCTCCTCCCCACTTTTCTAGTTTTCTTTCCTATTCTTTGTTTCTTGTCCCCCGTGTTACCACCACCCTGCACTACTATCTTACACCTTCCACTTCATCCCCGCTCACCCTTGTGGCACACTGTCACTCACCATCTTTCCTCCATCCACAACATCCTAGAAGGTGGAAAGAAGTGTAATAATCGAGTGAGGCGTTGATAAATCGTTAAATCTTTGAAACCAATTGAATTGTTTAAATTGAAGTAAGAAAAATGGTCCATATATATATAACTAATACATCTTTTCACACTTCGTAAGTAAACGTTCATGATTCGAGATTTCTTTCAATGCTACGGACCTAGAAAATTGATTAAAGTTGTTTTGACTTATGTAACGGTGACATCTTACAAATGCGTATGAGAAAGTGATCAAGATCGTTGATCCGTAGTTCAAATGTTCATTTAATGCACAACTATTGTAGACTTCGTTGTTTTTTTAAAATACGACAACTTAAGTGGTGGGAGTACTTGACATATGTTTAACATCTTTCACATCCACAAAATGTTACATGTTATGACTTTTACCTAAAATGTTTGGTGAACTCTACATCTTACATATGGTATGTTAAATATAATAAGAAAATAAAATTAACCCATTGAATGTTGGCTACTTTGATGGGTAAGAAACACTACTTTTGTGAGTATAGAAGCCATCCACGAGAGATTATAAGAGGTGAAGAGAAAATAAGTTAGAAGGGGTATCCTTCAATATCAAATCAAAAATATTACTTAAACATACAATCATATGAAATGGTTATAAAATTGGTTCATGGGTGTCACTAGTACAACCTTTCTATAATTCTTATTTCATTTATACTTTAACATTATAATACAATAGTTATTTAAATTTTTTTTTTAATAATTATGCGATACATGTTATTTTAAAAACCATCAAAGTAACGTTTACATAAAAAAGAAAGAAACAAAAGTATAATGAATCAAACATAAAGAACAAACTCGTAACATAAACATATCACATAACCATTCATGCACTTTTTTCTTTCTTTCATTTTTATTGTAAACCCAAAACAAAAAGTGCTCAAACCAAAAATGCAATTACGCCGAGCACCATTTATGTCAAATCACAAAACATAAAGGGCTTAAAACGACATCCAAACAAATAGCAATATAAAAATACCAAAAATATATCATTTTTGCATTTAATTTGTGTTTGGCATTAGTTAAAGAGTTATTCCATCTTCGCCTACCCATCCATTTTCTTCAGACACTGGTTTTTATCTCTTCATTCTCCATCGCTTTCATCCCCTCAAACCCCCATTCTCCATCAGATCAATATCAAATCGCTTCACAATCACCCACACGAACAACCACAACCCCATCGATCCATCTTTCTTTCGTGGGTATCCTTCGATTTCATCTTTTCCCCAATTTTCTAGGGTTTTTCGGACCAATTAAAGCCTCAAATCGCTTCATCCACATCCTCCCACCATTTTTCCACCAAAAATATCATCAAACCACGTGTTTTGGGCTCGTATTAGGGTTCTTGTTCGGTTTTGAACCCTCCATTCCGACTGTAAACAGAATCAAAATCAATCTTGACGTTTACATCGTTGAATCTGCTCATTCGTCCTTTGGTTGATCGATTTTTGGCGAACTTGAAGGGTTTGTGATTTAGGGTTTTACAGAAGATGTTGGGAGCTGGATTGCAGTTTGGCCGGAGTCGTAACGGAGAAGATAGGTTCTACAATCCGGCGAAAGCGAGAAGAAATCGTCAACATCAGGATAATTTCAGGCGAGCCCAAAGTGACGTCACTTCAACGCAATCAACAACGTCATCCGGCCCTGTGGAGGCTGTGATTCGAGTTGTAAAGCCACCGGTTCCGGCTGAACCGCCGGTGCCGTTGCCGGTTTGCAATTTGAAACGGTTTTTGGAGTCGATTACACCTTCTGTTCCTGCTCAGTATCCCTCAAAGGTTTATTTTTATTTTTATTCTTTTGATTTGATGTAGATTTGTTGTTTATTTACACACTAAATGTATTTTATTGACTTTTAGAGGGTCAACTCACCGACTTATATAGTATAATCATCCGTTGTAGTTTAATTTATATGTTTATACATAACTTGTTTTGTGATTGGTATGGCTTCTAAGCAATACATACTTGCAAATAAAGAAAGTTGTGGAATTGAACATGTAACTAGTAGTCCTATTTTTAAGAATTGTAATGTTCATTTATTATGAAAGGAATATTTTTTCTGCTTGTTGCTTCATGTGTAGTTCAGTGAACATGTAATGAACTGTTAATAGATTCAAATTGTTATTTTGTTAATATAAAAGTTACTTGTATAAGGCAACAAAACAGGACTCGAGAGGTGTAACTGCTAATGGTGCTTTTGGTTGAATTGTGTGTTGCAGAGAGCTATGGGAGGTTGGAGAAATTGTGACGAATATCAACCGTACTTTGTGCTTGGTGATTTGTGGGAGTCTTTTAAAGAGTGGAGTGCTTATGGTGCTGGAGTTCCTTTGATATTGAATGATAGCGATAGTGTGGTTCAGTATTATGTGCCTTATCTGTCGGGGATTCAATTATACATGGATCCTTTGAAATCTTCAGCAAAGTTAAGGTATACAGTTTTTGGGTCCTTTGTGGTTGATCTTTTTTTGTTATAAACTTATAATCATGTTGGTGGTATCTAGTTTTGCTTTATCTAATAGTTTTCTGGACAATATACCTATCAAGGAGACTGAAAATGATATTTTAAGTGGCTGAATTGTTTTGACGAACTCATTTCTTGTCTTTATTCGATGACAATGATTCATCAACTTGTTTAGTTTAACAAAATGCTTCTTGATGAGAAACATTATCTACATGCTGTAAGACTACTTGATGTGTTTCTTCTACTTGGATCATAGTTATTGCCTTATTGGACAACTTAGTAAGGATCAATGTGGAAGTTACCAATACTATTTACTGAATAATGCAGACAAGAAAACAGAAGACTCTGGTTGGCTGTCTTTCATAAAACTCTATTAAAAACTTATAGTGGTACTATCATGTATTCTCTTCCCTCCTTACTGAAGATCTGGCTGATCCTATATATATGTCTGTGTGTGTGTGTTCGTCTGTATATAAGGATGATCATCACATTACCATTTTTAAGTAGAGAACCGTGAAATTACATAGGCACTTTTACTTATCGCTGTAGATGTGATCAGAAGATGGTTTTTTACTTGCAACTGTTTTTCTCTACCACTACATGTGATTAACTTCCATGCACGATGCAATTGAACATCCCTCTGTATGTGCTTATGTGTGTAACGGGAGAAATCAGTTGTGATAGATAAACCCTTAATTATCATGTAAACCATTTATATATATTGAACCATAATAGCCTGGGTTAAGGCTTAAAGAAGAGCCTATTAGGATGGAGTTAGGGCTTTTAATTATTGGTTGAGATATTATGGTGATTGTTGAGTACTTTAATACACTTGTTTTGGCCTATATCTTCCTTTATTTTGACCAACTGTTTGTATTTTATTTCCCATGTAAACATAACTAGTCATATGTTATATGATTGAGTTTGTTAAACCATTCATATATTATTATATTATGCAGAAGTTTTATTGATATTCTTAGATCAGTATTTGAAGTACAAAATTTCATTCCGTCACAATGTATTGTTTGAGCATGGTTTATTTTTTTCCTTACAGACGTTTATTTTGTTTTTTGCTATGGCAGGCAACACACGGAGGACAGTGATGCTGACTCTTTTAGGGACTCAAGTAGTGATATAAGCAGCGATTTTGACCTCCCAAAGAGTGAAATTACTCAGCGGTTGGATCAGCTGTCATTAAATTACCAACATGCCCTTCAAGAAGGGTTCTCTAGTGATGAGGGTGAATCTGCAAGACCTCAAAGTTGTCTTTCATTCGAGTATTTGGAGCGCAATCAACCTTGGGGTCGGGAACCTTTGACTGATAAGGTTTCCTTTCTTGAAAATTGTCTAATAAGGTTATAAGATATGCTACATGGTCTTTCTGATTCCAAATTACATCCTCATTTTATCTGTTGCATAGATACTTGATCTTGCCCGTTGCTTCCCTGAGTTGAAAAGCGTTAAAAGTTACGACTTGCTGCCTTCTAGTTGGTTATCTGTAGCCTGGTACAATCTTTTGCTACTCTTTCTATTATATACATCACACATTAAAGCTTTTCTGACTTGATGGGTTATTTTGGTGCTTTAATAGGTACCCAATTTATAGGATTCCGATGGGACAAACATTAAAAGATCTTGATGCTTGTTTTTTGACCTTTCATTCTCTTCATACACCAACCACAGGTTTGTAGTTTTCTATATAATTTTTGTGGCTAGTATTTTGAATCTGATAATTTGGTTAGTGCAGTTACAAGTCTCAAATATTAGTTTTCAAATGTTTGATAAACTCGCTACTCTTTTTAGTATCTAATAATTTTTAACTTGAATAATCAGTTTCATGCTACAAGACTTTTCTTATTTTTTTCACAAGAATGTTTTGAATAATCCAAACTTGCCAAACACTCTGAATAACTGATTACCTGGCTGCTGATTGTTACAACTTAGAATTTCAAATAGCACAAGCATGTCCATACATTCTCTCCAACTGCCTGTTTATTACAGTTGATTACATTATTTTGATTATCACACATCCAAACACCACCCTAAATGCATCAAGAGAGAAGATACTGTAATCAGAAGTGGTCACTTATATTTTTACAATCCCAAATCTGTATGTTATAATCTCTGAATGTCCTCTTCCGATTCAGATGGAACATGTTTTCATGACTGATCAATTTAATCCTTCAGTAGCTGCCCAAAATTTGGTTAAAATTAGGGAGTAGACATCATATCTTCAGCAGCATAATGAAACAACCAATTAATATAGTTTTAATTTTGTTACCACATACCAGTTTTTTAGATACAAATTGTTTCCACGTGATTGGTCAATTTCAGTTCAATATTGGGGTTTTGAATAGTTGCTTATTTCTTATTGCAGGCAATCCCAAATGTGAATGTCTTGATCAGTTAATTTAGACACAAGTTGTTTCTACATGGTTTTTTCCGCATTTAATTTTGAATAATTGTTTGTTGCAGCTGCAGGTAATCAATGTGAGCATCCGCCGGCTGTCATGCATTCTGGGGAGATAGGCGCCTCAAAAATATCATTACCAGTGTTTGGTCTTGCTTCATACAAGCTTAAAGCACCACTGTGGATCAACAATGAAGGCCCTTTGCTGACTGATCTTTTGCAGGCAGCTGGCAGTTGGCTGGCAAACCTTCAGGTCAACCACCCAGATTTTCTTTTCTTTTCTCGTAGATGACGACTGACGAAGATAATGATGATAAGATGATACTGATAATGATGATAAGATGATGATGATGATGTTGTAAAATCAAAATAAAAAAAGCAGAACAAAATGAAGGCAATAAGGGTCAGAAAAGGGAGGATTAGATATAAAAATATAGAGATGAAATAGACGAAAGTGACGAGAGACAAACCTTGGTTAAGTTAGGGTTTGGGCTGCTTTATTTATAAAAGAGAAAAAGAAACAGAGAAAGATCTTATGTTGGATGATTTTCTTTTATTTTTATTTTTGGTTTTTAATTTATTAAAAAGGTAAGAATGTGAGTGATATAGGCAGCAGGCTGTATTTTTTCTGTCCTGGTGATGTTTGTAACGTTATGTATTAGTATTAGTATCAGTAATAGTATTTGCATTATGAATACGGTGGAATTAGTGTTTGGATGTGTTTTGAGACTTTACTGATCTTTCTGTGCGTTTATAAAATAAACAGTAAATGAACTGGTCAGCTTGTGTTAGGTTTCTGTCTTTTTATGTTCTTTTACTTTTGCCCACATGGTTTGTAAGAAAATGACCATGAATTTGTTACGCCCTTTACGTGGTATATATGACAACCTTGTGTCATAAAAAATATCTAAACTAAAAACATATAATTTATAACTCGTGAACTTGTGTAAACACATGCACCGAACACGAATGAACAAATACATATGAATGTCTAAACATGAACAAATGTTTTATAAACGTAAAATCTTACTAACAAGCACGCTTTTATGATTTGTTATAAATGATAAATTGGTTAACATGACTCAAGCTATACACAAACTCATGAACATCTTATCATGAGCTTTTCTCATAGCCTAAAATCACAACAATATAACAAAATCATGCAAAATAGCCATTTATAAAAGTGTTACACCTAGATAGTCATAGTCATGGAAAAACAAAAAACTCACTTAATCATGTAATACGTGACTATCAATTCTATCTTTTTTTACTAGTATCATGATTTTCATCAATAACGACTTAAATTGATGTGATATGCGCTAATATTTTTTATGGTTATATGACTATAACTATTATCATACAATTACAAAACTGTTTATGGTCTTCTAGTCTAATGCGGTGCAAGTTCAAAATTGTAAAAATGAAAGATTAAGTCGTATTTAGGAGTAAAAAATAATTAAAAAGTAACAATGATAAAGCTATAAGGATGGGCGGAGGTGTAGTGTAGTGTGGCGTGTTGTGGCAACACCACCGCCACTAAATTTGAGTGTGGTGTAATGTATCATGACAAAATATGATTGATGAGTATATGATGTGGTGTGTGTAGTGTGAGCATCCCCTCCACCCTAATAAATATAAATTATATGTTAAAAGTCTTGTTATTAGTACACATAATTAGTCTTATTTTCTTTATCTCTTTCTATACATACATATAAATAAATAGAGAGAGATAGAGAAATTAAAATGTCTTAATAACAAAACTAGTTGTCTATAACAAAACTAGTTGTCTATATGTTAGTTAATAATTAAGCTATCTTAAAGATAATAAAATTCCTTATTTAACTCATATTTATTCTTCCTTTTCGTGTAATGACACCTCTCATAAAAATCTACACAAATGCAATACAGCTTGTAATATGTACCAATAAAACAAAAAAAGAAAGCGTTCAAAAAAGTAAAAGCAAATTCACCAAAACCCTTAAGAAAAGCCATTTTCACTACAAAAGCAACCTCTATCTGAACTCCAACAGCAGCAACTCAACACTCTCGTCATCACCATCAATGGCGGTATCAATCTCCGTTCTCGTCGCCATCGTTTCTCTTCACCTCATGGCCTTTGTTCTCGCTATCGGAGCTGAACGACGTCGTAGCACGGTACTCAATTTCCTCATTCTACACGGTAAATCTGTAATTGAACCTTGTAGTTGTTTGAATGTTTGTTCATCGGATTTTGTTTGTAAATTAGGCGAAAGTGACGCCGGATCAGTATGACGATTACAATTACTGTGTGTACGCCTCCGATGCGTCGACGGCGTACGGTTTGTCGGCGTTTGGACTGTTGCTGATTAGCCAGACGGTGGTTAACGGCGTCACGAGGTGTTTGTGCTTTGGTAAAGGTCTTGTGAGGGGGTTTTCGAGGAAGATGGCGGTCTTCTTCTTCATTTTGTCATGGTGAGTTTTGTATTCGCTTAATTTGGTATCAGGCTGTCGGTGAAATGGTATATTATCTTCTGAAAACTGGAATTAGATGTCTCAGTTGTCCACGTTTATCTTAGTTTGGACGCTGTTGTTTAAGTTGGAGTGTTTGGCTATGCGTATTGTGTTGGAGTAATTAGCAATTGACCAAAGGGCCTGTAGCCTAGAGGTGTCATGGTGTTTAGTAATCAGAAATTGACCAAAAGACTTGTTGCCCGACGGTGTTATGGTATGTAGTAAAGATGTTACTTCCTCCCAAGTGGTTGAGGGTTTAGTCCTGTGTAGATTTAGGGTAGGTGTAGAGAGTGGTGCCATGGAGAGTGTAACTATTACCTTTCAGTTGAACCTTCACTAAATTCCAAGTTTTTTCTGCATCCTCTAAACACAATATATGCTAATGGATGCTTGTACAAAGTGCTAGTCTCTGCATTGGTACTTGGTAGTCTTGTTTTGTACAAGCATCCATTACTTTTTTTCCAGTTCAAAGTTGGGAATGTATTTGGAATTTGTAATATTATTGCCCTTGGCTGATTATGTTGGTCTGTTGAATCTGGCATAGGCATTATTCAAATTAGTACTAATTGATTTATGATCATCCTGTGCTATTTTAATTTTATATGCCACTTGAAAAATAAAGGTCAGATGTGATAGATTTATGTTCAATGTGTGATTTGAATGTATCTCATCCACATTATGAGATTTTTAGGTTATTGGATATGTGGCAAATATAACAGATGATTCAAAAAGTTGCTATACAAAGGAGATATGAGTTGCAAAAAGCATCCATTTGGTGAGATTGAAAAGGTGTTTATATGGTGTAATACATTACATTAATAATGTAGAATTATTAAGCTTTGACCTCAAATAGTTAAACCACTATGTTCTAACTGTAAAAAACTGTTCTTGCGCTAACTTTTCTGTTGTGCCATGCTTTGTACGTGGATATGCCATACATTATACAATTGCGCTATGTAATTTTATAAGGAGTAATTTTATAAGGATTGTATCATGCTGAATGTATTGTTTACATGTGCCACAAGGTTATGCATGCAAGAAATGATGAGGATATCTAAATAATTAATCATAAGTGACCACGTATTTACTGTCAAAAATATTCTTCAGCTATTTTCTGGTGTACCATGCATTTTACATGGATATGCCATTCGTTCGACAGTTGTGCCATGTGACTTCTCCTGGATTGTATCATGCAGAATATATTGTGTAGACATGTCATACGGTTAACCCATTTAAGAAAGTATGAAAGTTTTCACATTAATTTCACATCTCTTATGCAGTTATGCATGCTATCATGGATTGAATACCAAATTACTTTTGATAATATGTCAGTGTCTCATCAGCAAAGGTTTCTTATAATTTAGGTGATTATTGATTGAAAGTAGAACTGGCACCATTTACTATGAATTGGTTGATTTGGTTGTGTTTTATTAGGATACAGCCTCCTAATCTGTGTTGATTGTAAGAATTTTGTTTTAGAAGCAGACCAAAAAATGTTTGTGTCTAAACGTGGCTCAGGCCTCTCCGACCCAGACTGGATACAACCCGTTTCAACCTGAACCACACCGCTCCTTTATTTGGCCCGCTTGTATTTCCATTTTTAATTAAATGCTCTGATCAGGCATTGGTTAGTGATTTATTTCTCTTTGAACATGTGACTAGGGTCTCCTTTCTTGGGGCAGAAGCATGCTTGCTTGCAGGATCTGCAAAAAATGCTTATCACACTAGATATCGAACCATCTACGGGGGAGATGATCTGTCTTGTGAAACTCTGCGCAAAGGTGTGTTTGCTGGTGGGGCCGCCTTGACATTCATCTCGATGGTGGCATCAATTGTCTATTATTTGGTTCATCTAAAGGCGGACACAGGTGGATGGGAGAAACATCAAAATGAAGGACTAGGTATGGCATCTTTAGACCATCAGGATCACGGCAGTGCTGGTCAGTTTCAAAAGCTTTAATTCAGTTGCAACGGCTATAATTACGTTAATATGATATATTAGAAAAGAAAGTGAATCATAATATTAAGATGTTTTTATGCTTTATCAAGTTGAAATGCTAGTAAGATGTATTACTCTTCCGATCTTTTATATATGTTATGTGTAGAGGTTTTCAGACCCTACTTTTACAAGTAGTTGATGGGTTAAACATGAAACGGACAGTTTTGTTGAGTCGGTTGAAGTCATTTACAGACGATTAATGGAGACTTGTATTATGATTGACTAAATATAAAGAAAAATTGTTTCAATGGATTGAAAGTAGGGTATAAATGTACCGAGCTAGGAGGGTTGTGGACGAGTTGAGCCGATCTTCAACGTGCCTCGGTTAACTTAACAAACCTTGAGTTCAGCTTGTTTAGAGCTCTATATGTAAAGCTCGAAGTTGGCTTTTGAGTAATTTGTCATAAGCTCGAGTAATTTATTTACTATGTTGAATACTACTTAGAGTAATTTATGTGCTTGTTTAGTCTGGTGAACCCATATGAACAATTGGCATGGACTTGCTTATTGAACGAGCATCAATTTAGGTTCAAGTCGTTTAAGCTAGGCTCGTTCTGGATTTTAGCGAGCCGTGTTTAGGTAGTGCATAAACATGATGGCTCGTTAGAGTTTTTAGTGAGCCACTTTTAAGTAATTCACATGCGGCTTAGCTTGTTCAGACAGGTTATCAAACTAAACTCTCGTGCGGGCTTGCTGAATCGGAACAGGGCCGTATAAATTTTAAACCGAACAGTTTTGCAGGTTTATATATACTACATGTTTAAGTTGCTTAAGTATATTAGATAGGCGTAAAGCTTACGTATAAAAATAAATATCATAGTATAGATTTTCTGATCACTGTTATCATTTTAATTGTTTATTATAATTACAAATGAAACGAAATGGTATACCCTATTAAATGTAAGGGTATGCAAGAAACTGAAATATGCGAAATAAACGACGCAGCCAAACCGAATCAAATTAAAAACTGATGGTTTTGGTTTATTTTTTGTTTAAGAAACAGTTTTTTGGTTCTGTTTTGGTTTTGCTTGTAGCAAAAACCAAGAAACCGAACCGAATCCATACAACCGAACTTGTATTTTAGGATGTATTCATAGTTTAGTACACTTACAAACACATTTAGATTATTAGTATGCTATTTGAAGACTGAATATTTGTGTATCAAAAATAATCTTCAAACTTTTTGTTTTAACTGGTATATTAATTAAGTACTTTTATTTATTTATTTGTTTGTTATTATATTTTATAGATTGTAATTATTATTATCAATTAAATGATGTAAACCTAAAGTTTATCGTCTAAATTCATTACTTTAGATCATATTTTTTTTTCAAAAGTTCAAAGCCCTAATGGTAAAATTAAAAAAAAAAAAACTAAAATCAAAGTGAAACAGAAAATCAATAACCGGAATAAATTGAAACCGAACGATTTAAGAAACCTAATAACCTAAATATTGGATTTTGATTTAGATTCGAATCAAACAGATTTACGCACACCCTATATACCATTCCTCTAACTTGGGACGTGTGATGTCGTTTAGAGAGACGAACCCCAAAAGCCATTCAAAAGTCATCCCTTTCTTCCCTTTGCAAACCTTTCTTGTACACAAAGGTTAGAATTTCTGTTAATATAAATTTGTCATTAAATATAGTTTTGATACATTAAAAACTTGACGACCATGGCGGATTATGACAACAACACGTATCAAAATATGGCGAACTTCAAACGATATTTTCATTCGTTAGTTGGAAAAGGGCCAGGTAATTTCTAAACCATTTGTATTTCTAACTAATAGCTTTAACTGTCTTATATTTACCTCACGTGTATTACAATATGATAAAAAAAAATTATATAATACAATCTTATAATAGATGAGATTGAAGTAAATAAAAAAGATGATTGAACGTTAATGAAAATTAGAAATTACTACTTTCTTATAGATTGACAGATTGTCCAAATTGTTTCACTTTCTTATTCAAAGAAATATTTTTTTTTTCGTTACACGAATATTGTAATAAATATATCTTCGAGGCATGCCGTGGATATTACTACTTTTTTTATTAGGAGATACTTTCTAATCAGAAACTAATTATTTGTTATTTAGTTATTATAGGATATATTGATTTGGACCGTTAGACCTTTTTTTTTTAATTCTATATCTAAAGCTCATTTATATAATTTGATCAACTATCCATCATTTCTATAGTATTCTGATTTAAGTTGGGGCAAAACGTGAAGAGTTTTGAGTTCCTTTAAAATTTCTAAGTAAATCTTATTGCTATGAGAATTTTAATCTTGATTTTTTCTATTTTAATCAAAACCATAATTTTGTTAATTTATAAATATAATGTTTTAAATATATTTTAAACACATCATTATTTTTATTTGAATTTAAACATATTTATACAAACTACTTTGTATTTAATATAATATATTTAGCCCGTAAAGGACAATAGAATATATATATATATATATATATATACACACACACGCACTCACGAAACATCGTATATTAAAAGCTAGACAATATTAAAATATTGAAAAATATAAATAAAAACATAAAACCAAAAGGGGTTCAAGAAATTGAAGGGTGGGTATAACGTTACTAGTTAAAGATTACAAGTACCCCATTTACTTCTAGAAAATCTCCGAAATTACACTCAAGTTACATTTATACCATTTACCACCCCTCAAAAAACTTCGAATTTTTGACGCAATTAACGTAAAACTTGATGTGCACTTGCAGTATCAGACGTGCTTTTATGGAGGAACACAAGATTATCAGCGTCAATCTTATTAGGGGTTACCGCGGTTTGGTCACTTTTCGAGGTTTACGAGTATAATTTCGTTTCTTTTATTTGTCACATCTCCATTGTCGCCATGTTGATCATCTATATCACCTACACCATGGCAAAGTATACTCAATGGTAACACCATCACCTTCTTAAATACAGTTTATTTATTTTTAACTTAAAAATTTATAAATCCGCTAAATGTATCCTCGGTTAAATTCGCATATAGGGATCTTCCCGATTTTGAAGAGATCACCATACCCGAATCAACGTTTAAGTGGTTGTACAGAAAAACAAACAATCTGTTACTTAACTTCTATTATACAGCAAGCGGAGAAGATCTCATTCGGTTTCTCTCGGTACGTGTGAAAGTATGGGTGTTAAATTAGGTCATATTCGTGGGTTAATTGACGGGTTTTTTAAGATAATAGTGTTTAACACATGAACTCGAATATGACAAGGTATTTTACTAATTGACATGAACACAACCTGTATTTTACTCTTTTTTTACATATTAATTTCTAAAATCACACTTTACAAATTAAAAAATACAAATATGTATAAAATAGTTACACTTAAATTACATTTATTTTATATATATATTTTTTGGCCTAAAAAAATAAAAACACATATTATAAAAGAATAAGTATAAAAGTAAATAGGTTAACTGGATCTACCAGAATCTTATCATCTGTTTAAGTAAACGTGCTCGCGAGTCGATCAAAATTGATACTTTAGATTAATTAGACTAAACTCTAACCTACAAAGTTCATGTTAGATCTGTATATTAGAAATTCATACCAAATTTTCATTAAACCATAAATTCTAAACATTGAGTATTTGTATTTGTTTTCTTTCTTGTAGACGTTGGCTTTACTATGGATGATATCGGTTATTGGAAACCATTTTAGCTCTTTGAATCTCATATATCTTTGTAAGTGCCAAAAATTATGCTTTTCAAAATCCTATGATCAATGGTACCAGCGACCTTACTTTTGGTTTTTTAGGTTTTCTTTGTGTTGGAACACTACCAGCTCTTTACGAACGACATGAGAGTGAAGTTGATTATCTTGTAAGCAAAGGAATTACAGATTTGAAAAGTTCGTTGGCGCAATTTGATTCCAACATTCTTAGCAAGATCCCGAGAGGACAAGTGAAACAAAAAAAGCTTAACTAAACTATAAAAACCAAGGCATGTTATATGTTATGTGAGTGTCATTTATGTATAAATGGAGATATTTTACGGTATTTATATGAAGTAATTCATGACGCATTGTAAAAAAAAAAACTCTTATAATGTATTTATTATCCAATTAGTTTTCGCTGGTTTCCTCACTTAATCCCTTAAGACCACCTTCACAACATAAACTATATTTCACATCATCCAGCTGTTAGCAGGGTATGATCAAGCTTTTTCAATGTATTAACTTTTTACAAGTTGACAAGTTATAGAAAGATAAGGGATAAGAAGATGAGAACGAAATTATTCTTGCCACACATGGATTCAATAAAGTCAAAACAAAATAGTCAAAGTCAACTAATGAGAAGATGATAAGAACCCATGTGGATCTCTTATCTCACACACACACACACACACTAGGGGTGAATGGGAAGACAATTAAAACCAGTGGCTGGAGGTCTTGAGGACCATATTCCAACTTTAGTCTTCTTGTTTGTCATTGTCACCTTCTCCATCCTCACAACTATCATCTTCTCCTGTGCTGATGGCGCACCCAAACGCAACTCACAGCCCGCTAACAATACAGCCGCCTGTGGTGGCGGCTGCAGTGGCGGATGTGGTGGTTAGAAACTCGATCAGTTCGAGTTTAGGCAGAAGGTTACAAGTTCTATCAAAAGATTGTTGTGAAGGTGAATATATCAAGATGTGTTGACATTGGTATGAACAATGCAACAAGTTCCATTGAGAAATTGGAAACTTTATGTCTATGAGTTAGTTTTATATTACATATAGTTGAGTTAGTTTTATATTACATATAGTTGATCCTCTGTTATTTCTATTGCTCCATTGGCTCTAAATCACTTATTATATCCATTTTCTTTTTCTTTTGCTATTAGTTGTAGTTTAAGTTTACAAGATCAAATTATCAACGTGGGATACGATTAGAATTATATCGCCTTAAAGGCTCCGTTTGGTTCATAAAATTCACAGAAGTTAGAATTCAAATTAATTCTATAAATATTGTGCTCTATTGGTACAATGGAATTTGTTGTTGTACACTTGTCTAGTATAATATCTATTTTTATGATGTTAGAATCTAAACAGAAACGTTAAACATTACCAAAGGATGTTGTATGTCAATAAAATATGTCTCTCGTTAATGACTACAACCAAATGCAAATTACGGTACACCCATGGTTGAACCATAAACCATACTTTAACTGTGTGACCAAGATCAACAAACGGTTTTTAGTCAGGAAGACCACGGCAGGTTTCACGATCTATGAACATGTAGTCTTATCTCTGAACAAAATTTTAAAGTAAAGACAAGCCAACTGTGCAAACATACTCGGAGACAAAAATAAAAAATAAAAGCACCTCAAGAATATTGTTATACATAATAAATTCACCTTTCAATGTTCTACAAAAGTCTAGCCATTTATAAAGAATTTTAAAGTCCTTGAATCACAATCATTATGACGGAAGGGAACTTTAAATTCAAAAATTAAATGAAAATACTTGTTCTATACAAATGTGGCATTGATTAAAGGAAAAAGGGAAGAGACAGATGATAGAATATATAGTTTGTAATGAAAGATACTTATTATTTCTAACATTAGTTCATCTCTCCCTTGCTTAAGAAAAAAATCTAATTAATGTACTTGATTTTTCAGAACATAAGTCCTTCCAAAGATAGTGAAACTTGATTTTTGTTTTGGAAACACAATAAAGAATTTATTTTGGAGACAAAGGAACTAAGGAGGAGTATGATTGATTCATGAGTCAACGAGCTCTCGACCATCTGGTCTCGCGTTTTTTTGTCTTTCTCCTCTTGGCTATTTAGATCAATTCAATCCACACTATTTGACTTGCCTTTTGCCACTGGGCGTCCGCCCTCTAGATGTTGTGAAATTGTTGACGAGGTTATAAGCAAATAATTATAAGTTTTTTGGAAGCGGGCAGTGAGTTTCTTTCATGCGCGAGGGTCCAAGATTTTGAATCACTTTTGATCTTGTGGATAGGAGTAGAAAGTAGATGCTACATTGCTATGTGTGGATTTTCTTTTAGTATCACTATACCTTTTTTTCTTCCTTTTTTTGGTTTGACTCTAGGTTTCGTTAGTTGGTCTATTCCAGGTTGTTGATAATTTTTTTGGGTACTAAGTGTTTTGTTTTCTTTTGCTAATAGCTTGCTAGTCGGTTCTTAATAAAATCCAGCAATTTTAAACAATAAAATAAAAACAGAGTGATTTCATTGCTTCACTTAAAATCTCAGTATTATCATACAACAATAGAAATTAATAAATCAAAGGAATGTTTAGATCTATTATATAGGCTAACACTAGCACAATTCCACTTGTAATCTTCATTTATATGTGACCTCTTTCAAGTTCACACAAGAGAGATATATAGGTTATATCTAAATGACGAATGTGATTACTATCCGGGTTAGTGAGAAGAATTTAATGGTGATCTCTTAAGTTTAGAGAGACTTGTCATAGAGAATGCAACTCTTTCTGAGTTATTGAAAAGTTTGTAATCGTTTATTTTATATGTCCTCACTATGTCTTCTGTTCATCACATATAGGTGCTTATACTTTCCTCGCAGTTAGTCAAATTAGTTGTATGTTAGAATCATATATATACACATTGAGCTCTAAAGGAGACTATTTAATTTGAAGCAAGACAAAGTTCTTTTATAAATGTGTTCAATTTTTTGAAGATAATGCACTATTGAGTTTAATTCCATTTTTAGTAAAAATGAAGTCACATGTTTTAAAAATTTAGTAAAATTAAGGATGCCCTCTCTACCCTCAACACACGAACACATTTATAAAAATTTAAAATATTACATTTTTGAAAAAATCAACGTCTTAAGGTTTCCCTAATCACGATTATTGAGTTCTCTAATGTGCGAATTTGAAGATCGTACTCTTGGAATGCAAAGTTGCTATACTAGACATAAGTGTACTTGTTTTATATATGAAAAAGGTACATTCTACTACAAATGCATAAAAACAATAAACTTTAGAACATGCTATTTTGCCAAAAATAAAAAAGGATGTTCTATGTAATTTAACGTTGTTTGATTGTTGCACAAGCATGACTCACTTTTCCATGTCATTCATTAATGGAAATCAATAAGTGGTCCAAAATTCCATTATTAATTTGTTTTGTCAAAATCGTATTTTTTTTAATGCAAGGATGAGATTATATAAAGTTACATGTTACAGTACAAAATCTATTTAACGTGCAAACTTTATAAGATTGTAAACATAAAACTTATAACCGATCAATTGTTTAATAAAATTATTCCGTTGCATAACAATATATAGGCCTTTAAGTTATTAAAGAAGCCAGTATTTAAATTACTTCTCCCAAAAAGTAGATCCAGGACTCCAGGAGCTTAAAAATGGTTAAAGTGGTGGTAGGGTTCTTTGGCTCCCATTGCAAACGGCTATTTGTCAAGTACACATGTTGATGTTCAATGACTTTAATGAGTTTGAATTCTTATCTTTATCATCTGTATAAAAGGATGGGTAAAAACCGCTATATGTTATCTACCTTGTGTCTATTGTCTGGTAACTTTATTTGGTCCTGACTACAAGTAGATAAAAATAAATCTTCAGAGGTTGAATAGATGAACCGAAACAAATCAACCAAGTACAATGTGCTTAACCGTTCAGTTTAGTGGCGATTAGTGCAAGAAATTCCACACCCTGCGATAATGATCGATTCAGACATCTTTAAAAAAACTGATTAATAGTACCCATATATCATTAGGTGTTTGAATCTCGATCTCTCTCGTATGCAAGATGGCACTCTATTACAATAATTAATATTGTTGGTGCAATAACTAAAAAAGCTCTCTAGCTTATAAATACTCTCTTCCAAAATGAAGTTGAGCATTCATTTATTTTTATTAGCACGTCTACTCTCTTACAAAGTAGCTCACGAGTTATTTTAATGAGTCTAATGATTTTTTGTTTGTGGGGAAAGCACAAAAACTTCTAGGATTTAAAGTTTAAGACATTGTGATAAGATCCATATCACAACACAGTTACCCATCTATATGGATTGAGAACTGTTATGCAAAGTTTATTATTTTGATTAAACAATAAAAATAAATCTATAATTGACCGACTATATTAGTGTATTGCATCAAAAACAAACTACATAACTGGTTTAGTTAAGTTCGTTTGAACCAGTTGATTACCCGTTGGATCGGTTGAACTATCAAACCTCACCAGATGATCAGAGCAAATTTCAATTTTATTTTCTCTATCTCTTTTATACAAAAATCACATTTACTAACTAATATCATACTTTATACTCCATATTTTGTTATTTCAAACTTCATATCTTATATAATTTATAGTAAAGTAAAATAGTTGATTATATTTTGTCTAATTAGTTATGTTTAATTGAGTTTCAAATATTTGGTTAATACTTAATTACAAGTGTGGTTATAAAAAATGACAACTAAATTATCTTTTAAACAGCATATACCATTAGGCATGAGCCCCCACAGGCCCACACAGCTAAACGGTCCTCTGTTTCTCGGTTGGGCTTTCATTATGATCCCTCGTGAGGTTGTATATAAATTAGTCAGTGGTCGTTACAAGAATAATAATAAACTTAAAAAATAAAAACATGAAACCATTGTACGTGTTTTATTATCATTATATGAATAATATATATATTTTTATTATAAAATACCACCTGATTTAAAGATAATATTTTAAATGGTTCAAATAAAAAAGCTGTAAATTTAAAACAAATATAAGTACTTTCAACTATCAAATTTCTTGATTAATCAATGGATAAGAACAAATTGTAGGAAATAAAGTGTGTTGGATGTGTAATTTATTGACTTTTTTCAAGTTTCTTCATTTTTTGTAAAAGTTCGTAACTTTTATATACGATATTATTTTTTTATAAAAATTACATTATAAAAATGTGTATTTTTTATCTTTAAAACAAATAATTCAACATCGTTATATAAAAGTAGAAAAAAAATTACGTTTTTCAGTTCATATTATTTTCTATTTGTCATTGTAAAGAATATATTTTATTTTGGATGCATCTTAACATCTATAAATAAATGTAGATTAAAAATTGAATAGATTTTTATTATAAAACTTTATTAAATATTCAATATTACAAGTTATTGTAGAAAAATATATTTTATATAAATGAAAATTATAAGAAAAAAAAGAAAAAGAAAATCATATATCAAATTTTGTAAAAGATACGCCGTGCAGTAAACTCTGGATACGATATTATTGAACAGATTATTATTTCTAAAAAGAGTTTTAAATGGACAATTATACAATACTTTCTGAAAAGGTTGTATACTGAACTACTAAGTTCTACACTAAATTATAAATACATATTGCACGAAGAATACATGGATAATATATGTTAACTTTTTAATATAATACGTGAAGAATATTTACTTAGCATCTATATGTCAATACATCTATATCTATACATATTAATAAAATACTAACTTTGATGCCACATGACTTATTCCTAGAGTGTACATCTAGGATTTATTCACATGTTATCATCACAATAAACCTGTTATTTTAAATAAAATCAATTATGTTAAACTTTCTAAGCTTAATCTTAATTTTTAATTTTTATTTTAAACAATATAAATGAAAAATCAATTAAGTCAAAATTTACAAATTTGTTATTTGTTAATAATTTATAAATAAATTAAATTTTATTTTATACAATTATAACATCCTAATAGTCGAACACTTGATATTTTAAAAATCACGACTCAATTTTTAAAGTTTTTATATCATATGATTTAAAATATTTATGATTTTAAATTAAAACTAACTAAATAATTATTTTTATATATCTCTTGTTCAACCCGTGTAAACATGGGTCACTAACCTAGTTATATTATATAAATTTATTAGTTTTATTAACTCGTATATTACATGGGTTGAACTAATAAATTACTAAATAAAATAAACATTCATTAATTATAGAATGATATATTAAGATAATATATGATTAAAATTACGAATGAATAATGACTACAAATAATAAAATAATGATAACAACTTTTTAAACTTTTATTTTAATTTTTTTTGTTTTTTTAAATAAACATATTGTTTCCAAACAAATCGTTTTAAAAATTTTCATATTTAAAATTTTCTTGTTATAACTTCAAATTTAAATTATTTTTGGTTTATAAGAATTTTACTTTTTAAAAATACTAATTTTAAAATATTTCGTATTTTAAGAAAAAATTGATGTTTAAGAGAATTTCTTATTTTATAAATACTTTGTTTTTTTAGAAATAACGTTAATAAATCGATATTAAAAACCTATATGTAATTTAAAAAATTAAATAATATTACTAATAATTAATGTAATTAATTAATGTAATCATATCCGATCTTAAATTCACTTGAAACCGACTTGAAAACAAAAAAAGTGGACATTTTTAGTAATTCTATAACTTTAAGTTGTAACAACTTTAGCACACCATATCTTTCTACTCTCTAATGAAATGATAACTAAATGGGACAATGGTAGCACCATATTTCTTCTTAATTTTCTCGCTTCTTTTTTTAATTAAATAATTATATTAACTACTAATAATATTATTTAATTATTTTAAAATATTTTTATTCATAACTTGAGAAAAATATCTTTTTATTAATGTTACTTCTACAAAAATATTTTTTTATAAAACAAGAAACTTTACCAAAATATTAAACATTTTTAAAATAGGAAATAGTTTAAAATTGGTGGTTCTAAAAATTAAAATCTTTATAAATCAAACTAATTAAAATGGGAGTTATAATAAGAAAATTTTTAAAAATAATATATTTTTTTTAAAATGATTTGTTTTGAAAAAAGTGTTTAATCTATTTTGAAAAAACAAAAAAAGTTTGAAAACAAAATTTTAAAAAGTTTATATCTTATCTTATAATATAGTTTTATAATTAATTAATTTTTATTTAATTTAATATTTTATATTTCAACTCGTGTAATACACATGTTACAGAAGCTAGTCATATATATTATCAAGTAAACAAGCTTGTGTTGTCATGCATCATATCTACCATTTCTAAAACAAATCTCATAATCCAATACACATCTCATTATATGTCTTGATTGTTTCACGTTTTAAGTTTCTATCAGATGATTTGTGTTTTTTTATCTCCCTAATAACGTGTCAAAATTCTTGGTTATTAAAATGACTTATTAGGGTGAATGGGACATCGCTCGGGTTCTTATGCAGGTTCAATCGAGCTGGGTGAGAACATCGACGCAACCACCTTCGATATAACCATTCTGATGGATACCAGGTTTACAAACTCGAGATTAAAACTGCTAACTGTTTTTAGAAAAAGTGCTATGGTAGTTTAAAGTAAGAAATATGATGTCACAACCTTTTAATAATTTTTTATCCAAATAAAATAGAATCATATTATTAAATTGTGGTTAAGCTAGTAGAGATTTCAAAAAATATGTACTTTTATTTCTATTTTATTTATTTAACTTATAAAGAAATTATAGTTATACCAAAAAGATTATATTTTCCTTACCTAAAAACACACGCTCTCCCCTTGACCTACACTATTTCTAAAATTAACACTCATCAATTATTATATCCAAACAATATTCCCTACGTCTTGTAGGCTGAAACCAGCTTGACTTTACCTTTCTTCAATGCAACAAGTCCATCCTCACACCCAATTTCACACACAAATCTTCTCTCTCTACTTCTCACTCTCTCTCCAAAACCTCCATTACTGTTCTTCAAACCTTTGTTTCATCCCCCTGCAACTTGCCACAATTGCAGTTCTTCTTCTTCCTTTTCAGCTTCACTCCACAGGTAACCTCTTAACCAAATCAAACCTCCAAATTCATTAGTGTTTTCTTTACACTATGATACCCCCTTGTGTTCTTTTGATCTTCTTGATTCTATGCAATTCCCATTTCACACTTCCTGTAGTTTCTTTAAACGATGAAGGGTTAACTCTTCTGCAATTCAAGAAGTCAATCTTACAAGACCCTGAAGGGTCTTTAAACAACTGGAACCAATCAAATGAAAACCCTTGCTCATGGAATGGCATTGCATGCAGAGAACAGAGAGTGATTTCAGTCAGCATCCCCAAAAAGAAGCTTTTAGGGTTCATATCCCCTGTTATTGGGTCTCTTTCAGAGCTCAGACATCTTAATTTGAGAAGCAATAGGTTCATGGGTGGGGTTCCAATTGAGCTTTTTAGAGCTAAAAACCTTCAAAGTTTGGTTCTTTATGGTAATTCTATATCTGGGTCAGTCCCGAATGAAATTAGCACACTTAATTACCTGCAAACCCTAGATTTGTCAAGTAATTTGTTTAATGGGACAGTACCCATATCACTGTTTGATTGTAAGAGGTTAAAGAATCTTGATTTGAGTCAAAACAGTTTCACTGGGTCTATCCCACATGGGTTTTTGTCCAATTTGAGCTTTCTTGAAAAACTTGATCTTTCATTCAACAGATTCACTGGTCCAATCCCTACAGATTTGGGGAACTTGACTAATTTACAGGGGACTGTTGATTTGTCTCATAATTTGTTCAATGGTTCAATCCCATCTAGCCTTGGTAATCTTCCTGAAAAGGTGTACATTGATCTCACTTACAACAACTTAATCGGCCCGATTCCACAGAATGGTGCTCTGGTTAACCGCGGCCCAACCGCCTTCATTGGGAACCCTGGTTTATGTGGTCCACCATTGAAAAACCTTTGTAATCCAAACGACACGAGCTCACCGTCTTCATCACCTAATCTGCCTAGCAGCAACCCGTCGGAGACCCAAGAAACAGGCCGAAAAGGGTTGAGTAAGAGTAGTGTGGTTGCGATTGTTGTTAGTGATGTAATTGGTATTTGCTTAGCAGGTTTAGTTCTGTCATATTGTTATTCAAGAATCTGTCTTTGTGGTGAAAAGAAACATGGGTATGAGAAAGGAGAAGATCAGGCGCGAAGCGAGTGTTTATGTTTTAGGAAAGATGAATCAGAAACGCTATCCGAACATATGGAACAGGATGATCATGACCTTGTGGCATTAGATGCACAATTAGGGTTTGATTTAGATGAGCTTTTAAAGGCTTCTGCTTTTGTTCTAGGAAAGAGTGGAATTGGGATTGTTTATAAGGTTGTGCTTGAAGATGGGCTAACTTTGGCTGTTAGAAGATTAGGCGAAGGTGGTTCACAACGGTTTAAAGAGTTTCAAACCGAAGTTGAAGCAATTGGGAAGCTAAAACATCCAAATATTGTAACTTTGCGCGCTTACTACTGGTCTGTGGACGAGAAGTTGCTGATCTATGACTACATCCCCAATGGCGATCTTAGCACTGCAATTCATGGTAATTTTCAACTTAACATTAGTTACATTTACATCATCTTTAAACTCTATAGTTTTGTTTACAGGTAATTATCAACCTAATGCATTGTCTTGTTATCACTACATTGTATAAAAACATTAGACATTAGTCACATTTACATCATATGTAGACTCTAAAGTTTTGTTTACAGGGAAGCCTGGTGTGACATCTTTCACGCCACTTTCATGGCGTGTGCGTTTAAAGATAATGAGAGGAACTGCAAAAGGACTAGCTTATCTACACGAATGCAGCCCCAAAAAGTATGTTCATGGTGACCTAAAACCATCAAACATTCTACTTGGTCGAAACATGGAGCCCCAAATCTCCGACTTTGGCCTGAGCCGCCTGGCTAACATAGCAGGTGACAACACCCCAACGGGTCAATCCAACCGCATGGTCTCAGAAGCTGCAACCACAACCGCCACATCAGCTTCGGCTTCAAAGACTCCTGTTTCATGTTATCAAGCACCCGAAGCTTTCAAAGTGGTGAAGCCTTCACAAAAGTGGGATGTTTATTCTTTTGGGGTTATTTTGCTAGAAATGATCACTGGAAAACCGCCTGTTGTGCAAGTAGGCCTAGAGGAAATGGATCTTGTGAGATGGATTCAATTGTGTATCGATGAAAAGAAACCGCTTTCGGATGTTTTGGACCCGGGGTTGGCAGATGATGTGGATAAAGAAGAAGAGATCATCGCGGTTTTAAAGATCGCAATGGGGTGCACTCAAAGTAACCCTGAAAGAAGACCATCTATGAGACATGTTGCTGAGATATTGCACAGGTTAAGTCGAGAATGAATGAACCTCAGCTCACAAATGGTTGAATTTGTGTTTGTAAACGTTAAGACCAATGGGTTCTAAGCATGATTCAAGTATTGGGTTGGTTTTGGCATGCGTGAATAGTTGAAGGGTGTGTGATGTAAATCTGGTGAGAAATGGGAGAATGCTTTATTTTGTGTTTATTTTTGTTCTTTTTCATTATCAGTTGGATTTTTATTCTTTAATTTTTTATGTATATTTTCAAATACATATGATCTCATTTAGGGTGTGTTCATTATCTGGTTAACGGTTTTTATCTCCCTAATCCAAAATTAAATTGTTAAAAGATAATAGTCCTATACAAAAAAAAAAATTGGGATAGAATAATAAAGTAATAACTAAGTTAAAATGTTGTTTTTGAAAAGCACTTCTTGATCTCTTTTGTCTGCGCTGCGCACATCACGCGCAGACGTTCGTTAAAAAACTTCTTCGGTCTGTGTGGAGAAGAACATCAACTTCTACCCTCTTCTCGTTCACTTCTTCTCTACCCAATACTCCTGCCCTCTTTTACCCTCCTCCTTCCCCCTCATCTTAGCAGCTTCCTTCGCCGGCCACCACACCCACCGCCGGCCCCGCAGCCACCTTCGGGCACCGCTGCCCTAGGTTTATCAATCACCACAATTTTGCGACGGTATGTGATCCACAGGCTGAGAACTCTGACGACAAATGTGGAGATGAAGATCGACCCACCAAAAACGTTGTTGAGGCTGATATTGCCGCTGTCGGCGGTGCTCGTGAAGGCGATAACGCTGGAGAAAATATCCGTCGATCCGTTTCCCAAGGAGAGTAAAGTGGTTCCGGCGATCGCTAGTGAGAGATTGAGCGATTTTGAGAGGTGTTCGACCGCCGGACAGAAGTATTCTGACGTTGTGTTGCTTAAGATGTAGAAGAGTATGAGGAGCCATAGGAGGAGGAAGATGAGGCGATTTGGGGAAATGGGGCGAAATTGCAGTAGAATAAGCGAAGGTAATTGATGTAGCCTTTTGGGTCACAACCAGGGGTGGATTTGACGTAATTGCATTGGGAGATGGGGGAGTTTTGTTGGTGGATGTTGGTGCAGGTGGTGGTGGTGTCGCCAGAGGAGGTAGCGGCGGAGATGATGGTGAGGAAGATTTTGGGCTTGAAAGTGATGATGGTGAAGGTGAATTCACCATTTGCAGAAAAGAGATGATGGTGAAGACTTTGGGCTTGAAATGTTTGTTAAAAAACAAACAGTTTTATTTTTGCAGACTGCATACGGTTCATTTCTTCTTTTATAAATGTCTGCAGATGTGATCCGTAGACTGCAGACATTTTACTGCAGAAAAAAAACAACACCTTACTCGATTTTCGTTTATTTTTCTATTATTATGAATTCTTTTTATAGATGTTTAAATTTTTACACAAAGATATACATTAAAAAACATAAAATTGAAAACGTAAAATATAACAAAGTGTATTTTAATAAAATAAACATTAAATAGTAAATAAGTTTAATATGTATTTTAATTTAGGACACCTAATTATAAAATACAAACCGAAACATTTATTAAAAAAAAGGTTGCTTATAATAATAAAACAAGTTGGGATTTTAGTAAAGTTTATTGTTAAAAACATTATAAGTAGATTAATTTACTAAAACAGTGAAATATAAACTTGATTGTTATTGGTTGAAATATTCCCAATACGTTCTTTTGGGTCCAACATCTCTATATATTTTGAAAGGCAACATCCTATTAAGATTACGTGTAGTAGTTGCTAGTTAAAATACCATTTAAATGTTACGTAGATAAAAACCATTCAAGTAAATTTTATTTTAAATCAAATGTAGTGGTAAACTAGTGTCTAAAGCCCCTGTTAATGCAATAATATAGGAAGATTTTGTTTGGCGCTAGTTAAGCATATGGAACTCTATAGGTTTGAAGTCATTTTTAACTAACTTGTAATGTTGTTTGGAGCTCCATTTATATTCATATCCTCATTTGAACCCCGCAACGTCCACTTTAAATGGAATTTCAACGAATACGTTTATTTGTTATTACCAGTACGGCTTGTGTTATGTTGTAAAAATAAAAATATTGTTTGTTTGAAGGTTTAAAGTCAAATAGTTATTTGCTTAGTCTTACAATCAAAAGTCTAAGATGATCAATCTGATATACAAATCAATAGTTGTATATTTTGTACGTGTGTTTTTCGACTATTTCGATTTTAATATTATTATATTATATTATATCCCTTGATTACAATTCTCTTTAGTGTTCGAATTACATTTGAATTCTTGTTGGAATCTAACTAATATTAGAAATTAGAAAGACAGCAATATAGTTGATGATAATCAATTAATCCGTCATTCATGCCTCAACAAATATATTTGCTTTTGGAATAACGATTCTTGATGGACATTTTCTCCATTATTGTTTATAGCCGGCTATTAATGCATAACTCTTTTTCTTAGTTTGAAAAAGTAGCAAGGATGATAGTACCATACTAGTCAATAAAAGTTTCATTTTATTTTATCGTTATTATTTGATATTTTAAACATTTAATTAATATAAATGGGAAATTCAGATCGTGTATGTAGGAGACAAAACTCAAAATGTTTGATTGAGAGATACTCTCTTTATAATATTTAATTTAGAGTTAATTACACAAATAGTACCTGTGTTTAGTACGTTTTTCAGGTTTGGGTATTAACTTTTTTAGTAACAGGTTGGGGTATTGTGTTTTTAATTTTATAACGACTTTATGTATTAAGGCTAACTTCCATTAGTTATTTCGTTAAATTAAGGTAAAATGACCAAAGTACTCTTTTAGGGTCATTTATGTAACTTATATCTTAATCTAGTGATCATTTATGTAATTAACTCAAAAACAAAAAAACCTAACCCACCCATCTCCCTCATCCGCTACCACCACCACCAAACATCTCCACCACCACCAAACATCTCCACCACCAGGCGAAAACCCATCTTCCTTCACTCCCACCACCTCCCTCCACCTTCAATCTTCGTCTTTTGCCTCCACCCACCGGAAATCCACCCAAATTTAGGCCAAGATCCGCGAGATCTTCAAGCCGGCGTTGAGCTCTACGATGACGGAGGGGAAGATCATCTCGGGGGTTAAATCGGAAGGCGATAAGCTCTAGAAAGGTGAGTCGGTGGTGGTTGTGGAGTCTGATAAAGCTGATATGGAAACCTCACCGGCGGTGGAATCGGAGGCACCCAAATTGGCCCCTGCTCCGGCGGTGGCAAAAGTGGCGGCTCTAGTGGCGTCGACGCATCCGATGTTAGACGGTGGGAAGAGGGTTTGCGACGGCAGATGGCGATGGTGGCGATGGTGGCGGTGGTGGGCAGATGGTGACGGAGAGGGAGTGGTGGTTGGATTGGAGCGGTGGTGGTTGTTTAAGGGGGGCCGACGGGTGGGATGGTGGGTTGGGTTTCAAGCTTTTGTTTCAGAGTTAATTATGCAAATGGCCCCTTCAGTTTGCTAAATTGTAAAATTAGTCCCACAGATTGGAAAAGACTAAAATACCCTTGATTTAACGAAAAAAATTAAAGAAAGTTAGCCTTAATACCTAAAGTCGTTACAAAATTAAAAACACAATACCCCAACCTGTTACTAAAAAAGATTAGTACCCAAACCTGGGAAACACGCTAAACCATAGGGACTATTTGTGTAATTAACTCTTTAATTTATATTAAAGAAATACGATAGAAAAAAATAAAAGTTGAGCCGGAACTATTAGCAACTCAAATCAAACACAAGAAGACGAAGAAATAGATATTGATTGTGAATGATTGAGATACATATCTGACATTATTTTGTTTAAATAGGTTTAGTGTCTGTTCTCGTATAGTGTTGTTGATAATGACCAACAGATCCATAATTCCTAGTGGAATTGTCATGTTATATCATGGTATTGAACAGATGTATCGTACGCAAGCGTTCGTTGATGTGTCGTAATGTCGTATGTCTATTCGTTGACAAGTACAAGGGAATATTCTATTTAACTATTTCGTATTATAAAACTGAAGAAAGAGATGTATGCATCTACCCCTGGAATGAACCAAATGGTCTTGTTATATAGAACAACATACTAGAAGGTTATACAAAGCGGAATTATGGCTTATGATGTCACTTGAGTTGGTAGCTTAGTGTCTGAGTGGTAATAGTTAAAAACCTTTTAGTAACCATAGAGGTTCAAACTTGATTATTAGTAGTTTAAGGTAGATGATACCCCGATCATGAGATCATTCGAGTTTTATAATATCATGACACTTTTAAGCTACAAAACCATTAATGTACACTCATCACTAATTTTGACATATTTCACCGATTCAATGTACACAATACCCCTATTATGAAACCTTTTGAGCTTTATAGTATCATGACTTCTTTTAAGTTTCAAACCATTAAAATGTATACTCATCACTAAATTTGACATATTTCACCTTACAAACTCATTTTCTTTCCGGTATCATTATCTCATATATCTTAACTCTAACTCAGACACCTTTTAACTTGTTACGAATCTTCCCAAATAAACTGAAGGTTATAAATTTTAGTTATATATAATATATATATATATAATATATATATATATATATATATATATATATATCCTAGTTCGTGGAAACCAATTATAAAATTAATAATTCAGCAAAAGCAACACAACATCTATTTAACACACGTTCTTGTTAAAATATGAGTTTGTGCTAATTATTTTAATTCAAACCTGATTAGTGTTTTCTGTTTTTTCAACTTTTTATTTTCTTTTGTGAGAGATGCTTCCGGGAGACCAAGACGGCAAGACTGATTGGGAGAATGGGGCATACTTTGGGCAGCTCAAGTTAAAGTTGGACTAATAATATGGGCTTTAGCCTGATGCTTATGCCTAATGGGTTAAGACTTTAAGAGTTAAGACTTAAGAGTAGATGCCTAGATGGACATTATCTTAATTGTAATTTGTAACTATCATTTTGTATACACCTTTTCATCATGCATCGATGATAAAAAAACGTTTAGCGTTTACCACCTATGTCTATTTTTAGTCTAAGATATTTAAACTTTTGATAATTTGTCTTTTAATATGGTGTGATTTGTTTTTGAAACCGGAAATATGACGAGAAATTATGAGAAGCAATCAAAATCACACATTTATTATATAAAATAAAAATGAAAATTTATAATTATGAAGGGTAAATGATTTATCCCTCAATTAATTAATTACCCACATCTATCCTCTCTCTCTATTACTTGTATCAAGTTTCATACACATTTGATATTAAAAATTTATAATAAACATACACATGTGTAAATGTTTATAGTTACGAATATATATAAATTTACGTAAATTAGATAAATACACAAATAAAAAATAATAATTTGATCGCTTTTGCATTATTTGTGACTCCTATAATAATCATCTTCTTATGTGTTTGTGAGAGAAAATTCTTTTAAAACCACATATTATTGCGAGAACTCAAAAATCTCAATTTCAATCGGTTTATTTATTATCCAAGATGCATAAACTTATAAATAGTTAAATTGATTTTTCTTTTGAATTAACTAAATAATAATAATAGTAAAAGTAATAATAATTAATTTTGTTTATAAAATATCATTAAAACTTAGTGAGGAATATACCGTTGTTATTTGGGCCTCATCGGATGCCTTCTTCTTGCTCCTCAGAATCTGATATATTCTTTGACACATGACTATCTTATTATAGCCCACGTTGAATTTAAAAATGATGCACGTACGCTATTATAGTATTTAAAACGGTTAATATTCTTTATTTATTTATTATCATTTAGTTGATTTTTTTAAACAAGAAATTAATATTATTTAGTTTACTTATCTCATAATATTTTTACGAGTGAACTTCAAGGAATTAAAGATAAAAACCAGTTAAAATTGATTTAAACCTGATACCTCTCATTAAAAGAGTCAAAAATTACCAATACACAACTTTAGATTAAAACCATAATTTCACAGATAAGAAGCTAGTATATTCGTTTTAAAAAAAACTTAACTTTTTACACTAGATGCTAAAATTTAAATAAGTGTTTCTCCGTCCTTGATCTAGTACAAACCCGTGCTTATAAGTTTGAATTGAATCTTAGATATTAGACATTGGAAGCATATCAGTGCATAATCTATTTTTGCATATTCACATCATTCTTGTAGTGTCACTTGTTGCTTCATTTTCACAAACATTCGAGATAGTGACTACGTGAATTGGCAATGAAATATTTTCTTTTCTTTTACAGTTTTACGTATTCATATAATTAATAATGCACATTTTTTTACTTAATGCAGTATACTAATTTATGCCATGCAATGATTTCCTCCATTTTCTAAAGCTTTTTAATATCCGTTACTCTTTCGTGAAATACTCACCTCCCATACATCAATATTATTATTACATACATCAATATATTCGTGTATAAAAATATTTTTAATGATCGTTAAATCCTATGCTCTCGTGGGTATATATCTTGACCCACGTCCTACATATACAAGTATGAACACAATACAACTTTATCATTCTCCAAAATCACACACGAATACCCATAATCTTTCAACAAAAGCAAATACATACAAATCTATAATAATAAAACTTCAAAACAAGTTATACATTACTCGTATCCTATGTTAAACTAAACTTATTTCATATGAATCAAATAAAGATTGAACCCATCACCTCATGAATGATACATATATACATTTGTCACTAAACGATGCTAGTAATAAAAATACAGAATATCTTATGATATAAAATCAAAATCATGATAACATAATCAAAATATGTCATTTGTATTGGTAAATTAGTGATACGAGTCAAATACTTCTAATATATCATATAAGATAGGGCTGACAATTTCTGACATGGACTTGTTAACACGACACGACACGACACGAAGTTAACAGGTTTCGAGTTTGGCCTTAACAGGTTTCGTGTCTTAAACAGATCGATCCGTTAAGACACGATAAAATTCGTGTCTAAACAGGTTAAATACCAGTTAACCTGTTAAGACCTGTTAAGGAACCTGTTTATAAATATTAATTTTAAAAATAATTAAATATATATAATAACATAACAAAACCCTAATTTCCCTTCAACCTCTACCCTTTCCATTGCACAATCGACACATCACGAGCCACCAGTCACTAGGCGCCGCTCTCATTCTCTCAACGACCCCTTGCACGATTCTCCACCAGTCGACACAAGTTGTCAAGTCCCTTGCTCGACACACAGTGCACGACCATTGCTGGTCCCTTGCTCAACACACAGCGCACAACCATCGTCGGTCCCTTGCTCGGCTCTCGGCTGCATTCCTGTTCCCTTGCTCGGTTCCCGTTCCCTTGCTTGGCAGCCTCCATAGTGCCCAACCACCAACCATCGCCGTTAACAACCCACCGCCACCATAGTCGACTCAACATCACCAATTTGGTAAAAATTTCATATTGTTAACTTTATTTTTGAATCTGGTACTCACCATCACCACCAAGTCGATTCACCATCACCACTGAGTCTATTTTCATTATAATAAACTATTGATATGTGATAAGCTTCTTATCTATGGATCTTTGTTTTAAATTTGTTAAGGATTATTATGTTGAGGATGATGTCTTTATGTGTTTGATCATGTCTTTATGTATTAGTTGAGAGTTAAGATTTTTGTGAACTTTTAGTGATTTTTTTTAATTAAACAGGCTTATAAACATGTAATATACATGTGTTCCTAAACAGGTTTCTAAATAGATCATTTCGTGTAACCTGTTTCATAACAGGTTCGTGTTTGAGAAAAATGACACGATAAGTTATCGTGTTGTGTTCGTGTCTAGCATGACAGATCATCGTATCTTATCGTATCGTGTCTGACCTGTTATGACAGATAAGATTAAATCTAACCAAAGTAATTAAAGGGACGTTAGGATAAAACATTTCTATTAATATACTTCTGAATTATGATATTGAATACGAACCATATGCATCGTGGGGCAGGTTGTATTTCAATACTCACCTCCATAATATTATTTGTTCGTATCGCAAAACTCCAAAGCTAATCACCAAAGAAAACAGAACAGGGGTGACGACAAACGTACCCACAACCCCACACCATTACTTGTCTTCTCCACAAGCTATCAATTCATTCAATTCATTTTCAGTTTCCAATCTTCAACATTCAATCTGCAATTTTCACCGACACCCATGAAAACCCCCCTCATTCCAACCTAAAATCATTCATCAATGGCAACTGCACATGGGAAACAGAGGAAATCATCAATCAATTCACACCCACAAACTCCAAGTTCCAATCGGATAACAGAGCCCCCTCGCCGGAAAAAGCTGTTTGGGTTTTTACCCTTTGTGGATTTGGGATGTGGCCGGAGTTCCTCGCCGGCGGTGACTGTAACGCCGCCGGAGAATACCAGAAGGAGGAGGAGGAAGAAGAAGAAGAAGATGAAGCGGAGGAGAAACAGGGGATCGTGCCCGGAGAATGTGTGTTGTGCTCCTCCCGGAGTTGGGTTTACCTACGACGTTGCGCAGAGTACAAGTGCTGATGCACACAGAAGAAACCATAGACAGGTAAGGTTTTCATCATTTCATATTTTCATGCTCTGGTGTTTGTTTAGAAGTTGAATCCGCCATGTTCAACGAAAGTCAAGCTTTTCATGATCTTATATTCTTATTGTTTTGTTTAGCGTTCTCGTGCATCAAGGCAAATGAGTGATCGTCAACAGCCATTGAACAGCGTACAGATGGAGGATGCGAGTTCTGTAAGATCAAATGTATCTGATTCTCGACAGTATAATCGTCTTCATCGTCGTTCTGCTGGAGGAATCTCTGAGGTTTGAATCTCACGATTTCTTTCAATCGAATTGCATTGTGGATCTGATGTAATTGAACATAAAGCTTTGAAATTTGCAGATTGTGATGATTGAACATAACCCATTGTTGGATGGGAGAATTGAAGGGAGTGATCGCTTTGGAGCCTGGAGGATCAATGCGGATATTATGTCGTATGAGGTATGAATATATGGGATGTGATAAACGTATCATCACCTATGTTTTGAACTTGTATACGGGCGTATAGAAGTACAGGCCCTTATATGGGCAAATACAAGATGAAAACCGTGCATAAAGGCTTATACAAAGGCCTGATACGGCCGTGTATGTATTTCTTTTAAAAGCAACCGTAGATCAATCAAGTCGGGTACGTTAAGTAACAACGGGTGCATTTAGCCATTGAACTTGCTTTGAAACAAAAAGTTTTTGTAGGAAGGATGGTTTCTACATTAAAACTAAAGCATTTTGGTTTCTAGGTGTTTCGCAGTCAAACTAGCGGATGTTGTTTGCGTGGCATGTTCTGCTAGTTAGACTAGCGGATGTTGATTTCTGCCAGACCTTCAACCTCATGCCAGTTCATCATAGACTTCTGCCACCCTATGCCACGTAGCATCATTCACTAGTTTGACAAGCGTAACACTTAGAAACCAAAATAATTGCTTCATTTAAGCTTTTGAATCCTGAAAAAGTCAAAGTCAAACCAATTCATCATTTTGATGCAGGAATTGGTGGAATTGAGTGATAGAATTGGGTATGTTGATGGTGGTTTGCAAGAAGAAGAAATACTTGAGTGTTTAAAAAGACCCAAGAAATCGTTTATTAAGTCCGTTGACTTTAATTCCAAAGTCAAAGACTCCAAATGTAGCATATGTCAAGTAAGTGAATATTATCATTGAACATAAAATTCATATCTTAATGTTTTATAGCATAAGTTCATAGTGTGATGAACATTTTGCAGGAGGAATGCAAGGGAGATGAAGATTTGGGAAGACTCGAATGCGGGCATTACCATCACTTAGATTGCATAAAACAATGGCTACTTAGGAAAAATGAATGCCCAATATGCAAAACTGTGGCTAAACCCGATAAGTGATCGACCGCCACGAGCCCTTCCTGGGGTATATATATTAAGATTTCTGTGATGTTTGTTATGTTGAAGAAAAGTATTCGGTTTTGTTTACGCGAGCTACATGCATAAATTTTTGTCTTACGTTGTTTTGGGTTGCTAGTCGTTTATGTTATAATTTTATGTTTATGTTATATTGTTATTCTTGTTGGTTTTGTTTGTAAAAGTTATATCTAGGTTGAATAAAAAAGTAGGTAAGTTTGCTTGCAAGTTGTATAAAAGACCTCAACCTCAAACATACATCTGATGAGTTGAAATTTGAAGAGGTAGAGCAACAACCTATCATTACACTTATAAACATAGGAGTTGATTTATACACCATTAAAGTTAACTTGATAGTTCATCTTTATCTTCTTCAAACCGTATTCGTTAAGTAATGTTTTATTGGATGTATTTGTTTGTTTGTTTTTTTTTTCTCGTTGATTATGTTTTGATATGCCATATCATCTAGGATACGACCTATATCAACTGATGTATCAATTTGATTTGATGATGTGTAAGTCACCTCAAATGATAATTACCATACTGAAATTTTGGTTTTAGATTTTCATAACCATTAATTTAGTTATAAATGGTTTGGTTAGTTTTGTTGTTGAAAAAAAATAGTTAACCATTGTTGCGTGTTGTCTTTAAACACGGGTGATCCAAAACTAATTTCATTTAATATTATATCTTGAATCAAGTAAAACAATAACATTCATTTTAATATATATAAATAAAATTAAACAACAAGTAACATTTTTTTCATCAATAACTATAAGTTTTCCTGATATATAACATATTATTTATAGAAAAAAGGGAAAAAAATACAACGGAAGATTATTTGTCAATTTTGTTGGCTTAATTTAGTTATATTTCTACATGCATATATCTCCAATATTTTCAGACCAATCAATATAAGAACTTGATTGCAATATTATGTTTAAAAAATGTGTCAATTTGGAGTAATCCAAAATAGACGTATTTTCAATTCACGGAGAAAATTTATTTTTTTGTTTCAAATTTATCACAACCAAACCATTGATGAAAAGGATTATAGTTGAACCATAGGTTTCTCTGTTGTTTAACTAGATTAATATCTTGTGTATTACAAGGGTTGTGTATATAAATAATAAATAGTTAGTAACGAAAATTTATGAATTATAAATCAATATCTTGAGATATGATATTCTTAAAATCACGTACGAGTAAATACTTTAAATAATAAAACATCGATATCATTTTTTAAAATTTCTTTTAAATATTATTTAAACATTTTGTTTCAAATAATACGTTTCTAAAAATGCTATTTTTAAAAATTTTCTTATGAAAAGTTTAAATTTTAATCATTTTAGTTCCATAAAAAAATTTACTTTTTAAAAACACAAGTTTGAAATGTTTTTTATTTTTAAAAGGTTTTATGTTTTAGAAATATTTCTTATTTTATAAAAAATTGTTTATCTAAAAATTGCATTTATAGAAAGATCTCTTTTCGTAATTTATAAAAATATTTTTAATCTTAAATTTTAATTAAGTAAAATTATTAGTAATGCCAGGTGTCGATATAAAATCTTCTTCTGTTAGATAAAATTATTTTTCGGTTCTCCTCCGATACCATTGACTCTACGTACAGAAACAAGGCCTAAATCGGGCTTTAGAATATATGGGCCAATGTTAGCTTTCAACTCCCGCTCATTGGCCCAATCTAATAAGATCCACTCCACTCATTTTTAACTCGTAAAACCCCCGCTACTTTTGCTTCTTCTCTTCCCCTAAGCTATCTCCTCCGCCGTCGCCTGAACACCGTTACCGTCGCCGGAACTCCGTCACCCGCCGCCGTCTCCGTTACTGGCTCATACGAAGTCAAACTTTGACTTACCTTCTTCAACGATGGTTGAAAATAGAGCAGTGGGTGTGGAGAGAGTGTTCATAGGAGGTGGATGCAATCGCATCGTTAACAATGTTTCTTGGGGTGCTTGTGGTTTAATCTCCTTCGGCTCTCAAAACGCCGTTGCCATATTTTGTCCTCAGGTTTGTTCTTCTTCAGTTTTAATGGCACTTGTGTGTACTGATTAAACCCTAATGACACCCTTTTTTATTGATTATGTGTTTTCACAGACTGCGAAGATATTAACTACGCTACCAGGTCATAAGGCATCAGTGAATTGTACGCATTGGCTTCCAAGCAGCAAGTTTGCTTTTAAAGGTATGATTCTTTTTGTTGTGATATAAATTTGATGTTCAATTTTTGTAAGTTAAATGCGTTTTGTGAATTGTAAATTAAATTCAATATGTGAAGAAATGGAGTTGGTTGGATCGCATAAGTTGATTTGGGATGAAAGTTTGATGTTTCAAATGGTTAATTGAATGATATAAAACAGTATTGCCACTAGAGTGTTATCTTCTTCGTTTAACAGCAATTTACATAAGTAGATTCTGACTTTTGAGGACCAAACGATTTACTTTTCGACTTTTGAATTGATAGTGACTACTTAGCTTATGAGAATAGAGTTGCGTACACCATGTGCTTCAATAGAATGTTGCTGATACTAAGCTTGCAGTCAAACATATGAAGCTTATAACTTTATTAAATATGAACTACACATTCTATGTTTTTGTAGCCACCGGGTGGGATAATCACTATTTACTCTCTGGAGACGCTGAAGGAGTCATTATTCTATGGGAGTTCTCTTTAGCAGAAAACAAGGTATTTTCTGAATGTTTTAATTGGATACAAATACAATAAATGATGCCAATAGGCTTTTCAGTAAGCTGCTTATATATAAATGAATAATCTTTTGACACCATATTCAAATGTGTGCATCAGTGTGTCCTCTTTTTAATAATGTTTCGATGTTTAAACCATTTTTAATGATGATCTAGTAGAAAGGACTAATTAGTTTACGTTATGTAAGGCATAAATAGTTTTAAGTTCATAAGTGAATCTTTTAGCTGATTAAAGATTTACATGGTTTACAGTGGAAATATGTATCACAACTGCCACAATCACACAAGAAAGGTGTTACCTGCATCGCTGCGATTGTGACATCTCAAACTGAAGCAATATTTGCATCTACCTCTTCAGATTGTATAGTTAACATTTGGAAAATAAATTTACCTGCTTTTGGAGGTGAGTGATGTTGTATTTACCATCATTTCAAGATTACATGCATTATCACTTTGTTTAAAACTGAATTGTAATTAATTATCACAGGTGACTTTGAAATTACATGTTTGGATACTCTCTCTGCTGGTTTAAAACCCATGGTTACACTGTCTCTAGCAGAATTACCAGGAAGTAAAACACACCTTATCCTGGCAATGGGGGGACTTGACAACAAAATTCATTTGTATTGTGGTGAAACAAAAGGGCAAGTATGTAATTTTACACCATCCATCTTCAAGCTTTATCTTATTATTATTATTATTATTATTATTAACTATATATTTATTTTCTTGTTTCCATAGTTTGTTCGTGCTTGTGAGTTAAAAGGGCATACAGATTGGATCAGAAGTTTGGATTTTTCATTACCTGTGTCAATAAATGAAGAACCAAATAATCTTCTTCTTGTTAGTTCTTCACAAGATAAAGGCATACGTATATGGAAAATGGCTTTATGTGATTCTGTTAGTAATTTTGACAAAAAGAAAGCAGAAAACACTTTGGCTTATTACATAAAAGGGCCTGTATTTATAGCAGGTTCTTTTTCTTATCAAGTATCTTTAGAATCTCTTGTGATTGGTCATGAGGATTGGGTATATTCAGTAGAGTGGCAGCCACCTTCATTGATGGAAAATGGTTCATGTTATCAACCTCAAAGCATCTTATCTGCATCTATAGATAAAACTATGATGATCTGGCAACCCGAGAGAACAACGGGTATTTGGGTCAATGTAGTCACTGTCGGGGAGCTAAGTCATTCTGCTTTAGGGTTTTATGGTGGGCATTGGAGCCCAAATGGTGATTCTATATTAGCTCATGGTTATGGTGGATCTTTTCATCTTTGGAAAAATGTTGGTAATGAATTTGGTAATTGGAAACCGCAAAAAGTTCCATCTGGGCATTTTGGTGCTGTGACAGATGTTGCTTGGGGCAGGTATGGTGAATATTTGATGTCAGTCAGTCATGATCAGACCACTAGAATATTTGCTTCGTGGTTTAACGAGGCTAAGTTGAAAGAAGATTCTGACACCGGGCATGAAATTGCACGCCCTCAAGTTCATGGTCATGATATCAATTGTTTAGCAATAATTCAAGGAAAAGGAAACCATAGATTTGTAAGTGGAGCTGATGAGAAAGTCGCAAGGGTTTTTGAAGCCCCGCTATCGTTTTTAAAAACATTAAATAATGCAACTTCACATCTACATGATGATCTGCAAGTTGATGTTCAGGTTTTGGGTGCAAATATGTCTGCCCTTGGTCTATCTCAGAAACCCATATATGTTCAAGGTAAGCCGTACGCCTTGAAATCTATTTTGAAATTGCCATGCTATTTTGAAGGACTGACAATGATTTATTTACTTTTATTTTTTTGTTTTATTTTATTTTTTCTTTGTATGTGCAGCTTTGAGTGAGACAAGAAACACAAATGGTAATGAAGGTTTTGACACACTTGAGAGTATTCCAGACGCAGTTCCATCAGTTTTGACCGAACCGCCAATTGAAGAACAATTAGCATGGCATACGTTATGGCCTGAGTCCCATAAACTTTATGGTCATGGGAACGAGCTCTTTTCACTATGTTGTGATCATCAAGGGAAGCTTGTGGCCTCATCTTGTAAGGTATTTATATAAACCAGACATGACATGATGTACTGGGCGAGGGAGTTTGGTAATGAGTGATGACATGTTCGGCTGACCTGCAAACACTATTTTGTTTATTTGAAAAATATTATGTAAATAAATTATTAAATTATTAATGCAACAATTATGCTTACAAAAAGTCAAAACAATGTTACTTCGAATCTTTTATAATTCGATCTAAGAAGTTGCATGTGTTAATAGAAGAGTTTGGGTTACTTTCAAGTTTAGACTGTTTCAATTCCCTTTTTGGCTTATTTTGGTTCACTAGACCTGTTTTTGGTAAACCACCACCCAAATCTTTAAGCAAATAGTAAAATTTACTTCTGGAACATGAGTCCTTGTGATTCCTTTTACAGGCGCAATCAGTGTCAGTGGCAGAAATATGGCTATGGGAGGTTGGTAGTTGGAAGGCAGTTGGGCGGTTGCAGTCTCATAGCTTAACAGTGACACGAATGGCATTTTCTCATGATGACAAATATCTTTTAGCCGTCTCAAGGGACCGGCAGTTATCACTCTTCTCTATAGTTCGAACAGGTACATTAAAGATCTCTCAAAACCGTTTTAGAAGTTAACAAGTAGTCGAAACACCATTATGTATTTGCAAAAAAGGACATCAAAAACCACAGAAGTAGCGACATGGATAATAATAAGTTTTGTGATTTGGTTTTCTCTGTCTTACAGAGGGCTCAGATCAAATCAGTTACCAGCTTTTAACCAGACAAGAGGCTCACAAAAGAATAGTATGGGACTGTTCTTGGAACCCATTAGGTCACCATTTCGCAACCGGATCGCGAGACAAAACTGTGAAAATTTGGGAGGTGCAAGAGGAAAACTCTAATGTGCAGCAACTCATGACTCTGCCGACTTTCAAATCCAGTGTGACTGCTTTATCTTGGACCAGGTTGAACCACCAGAATGATGACGGTGCTCTAGCCATTGGAATGGAAAGTGGTCTCATCGAGCTTTGGGCGCTCTCGCTTAGAAAATCTGAAGATTCAAGTTTTTCAGTGCCAAAAGTGTCTCTTTTAATCCAATTCGATCCATTTATATGTCATGTTTCATCGGTGAATCGTTTAGCATGGAGAAACACAGAGAAGAATGATGGATCTGATGATATGCAGCTTGCTTCATGTGGAGCCGATCATTGTGTTAGAATTTTTAAAGTAAGTTTTGTTTAGTTTGATAATGAAAAGCTACATAAAGTCATTTTTTTTCTTTTTAATCTCTAACGGGTCTAAAAATTAAACACGAGATAGTCTTGATCATTTGTTGTGTTTTTGTTTAACCTGTTGTGTAAAGAAATTGGTTCATGCTTTGACTTTGGTAAGTCAAAAGAAATTGGTTCATGCATTCGCTTTCTCTAGAAGTGAAGAAGTTGTGTTAAATGTTGATAAATAAATATAACTAGTAAAAAGGCTCTCGTGTTGCGGCGGGGGCGTAAAACCGTTTCAAGTATCACTAATGTCACATCACTGTTATCGACCACAAACACCAAAAAATGTCGTATTAAAAAAGGTAATAAAAACAAAGAAATAAAACCGACGGAGAGTTGACGTAAAAATATTGAACTACGCATGTGAAATGTAAAACATTAAAAACTTGATCTAGGACTCATACGTTGCGAAATGAAAAAAAATAAGCCTAACACGGCATATTAATTTAAAATTTTCAACCGAAATGTAAAATGAAATTTTTATAAAGGATGAAACGGTGAGTTTGAATAGGAATCTTGAGTATGAGAAATGGTGGGTTTGATATAAAAGTAATAATAAACTTCTATTGTTGTTTTGCTTTTGATTTTAGTATTTGTTTGATTATTATTCATGTTTGTGTACTACATACCCAACAAACATTATGGGCATATAGACATTAATAACATTCAATGAACCACATCGATAAAGTAATTTGATGGGATAGTTCATTGTTGTTTATAATAATGAACTAGGGTTGTTTCCCTATGCATTGCGGGGCCGATCAACATAAAAGTCCTAACGGCGAATGTTGTATCTTAAATATCAAATGCAGCTAGGCGTCAACAAACTCAAAAACATAAATACAATAAACTCAAACTTGCAAGATTTTAATGTAATACATTAAAATGCACATTAATGTAAAAGCAACCTAAAACTATACACCAAAAGAAAGACAAAAAACAAACCAAAAGAAACAACTTAAAAAGAAAGGCATAAAAACAAAACACCCGAAAGAAAAAAAAAGGGATAAGGAATATTGTATAGTTTCGAACCCGCGTCTAACCTTTACAAGCAAACCTGCACATTGACCATGCCAACTTGCCAAGCCAGTTTTTTGGGTTATTTCAACAAAACAATTTGTATTTATGCAGAGGTTAACTTGGTTCGAAAAAGACAAATTGCTACTGTAGCAAGAATTACATTTTAATATAGGATAATAGTTCTAGAGAAAAGTAACGAATTTGATCATTTTTCTAATTAAATATATAAAGTCGGGGTCAAATTATATATCCACACTCATGAAACACACAAATATATTTTGACTTTTAAGTATACATCTTAAATTTATGTAACATCATAAATGTTTTGAGATATAGAAATTTGATCTTCAAATACAAAAAAATAGACATAAAGTAAAATATATATAGATGAAGAATTGATGTACGGTAAAAAGCCGACATTTGAAAAAAAAAATACTTAAAATAGCAGATTCATATAAATAGTTTTTTTAATTGGTGAACATAATTTTACACCCAACTTCTCATAAATAATAAACCAAATTACATTAGGAGCAAGGAGATGGACCATAACACCATCATTACATACAAAACCACAATATACCCCTAAGTAGATACAAAAAATAATATAATAATTACATGAATATCATTCTCTTTCAAAAGAACCCGTGACAACTGACATCATAGATTCCCACGCATATAGTTCATCAACTCCAACCGAGTTGATGGTCCATGAGTCCATGACCAAGCACCTCTTTTGCCTCTCAGTAGCAAATAGATTGGAGAATTTTACACACAACTGCATGTATAATTCCCTCTAATCAAAATCTTTATATTCATATTTAGGGATACAAGAGAGGACTCTAACTTAACAATATTGTTTCAATATCCCGTGTTAACTGTTAAGCGACCTGCATGGAAAAAAGGCGGGCAACGAGGGTAATCATGGATCGAATCAATAAGTCTTCGTCATAGTTTACCCGAGTTTAGCTTATACTTCCACCACAATTTTGCCAACAACCTCAAATTCAATTCTTTTATACGTCCAATTCCCAAACCCCATCCTTTTATCAGTGGTGAGATGCTCCCACTTCACCCAATTAATTTTAGATTTATGTGTTGAGCCACCCTAGGTATACTGATGAAATATAAGTTGATATAAAACGTGACGTATAAATTAAAGAACAATGATTATTTTCAAGATTTTCTTAAGATTATAAAAGAAATGACAACATATGAAAGACATGACACCATGGTCCCTTGAGGATAGTGGGAATTGACGTAAAGCTTGAAGGGTATCACCTCCAATCAATTATCAATCTTGAAGAAAGTTCTTGAGAATAACCTAATAGGAAGAAAATAGGTCGGTGATATGTGAATATTTTTAGTGCAAATGAGTCAAGTCTCATCATTAGATAATTTAGCTTATTCGGATTTTTTGTAATTGATTTATCTAAAATTTTGAATATCTTTCAATATGTCATTAATCTTTTTTAAGAAGTTCCGCCAACATATGTTATACAGTTACATATGTATATCTAGTTGATTAACATAACTCATATGATGCACAATTATATAAAACAGATGACATGAATGCCTTTTACAATATGGCTTTTTTAGACGGCGTTTTGGATCCGTGGTAAGCCTTTTACCTACCAATCACCGGTACCCGAGTTCGACCCATATGCTTCAACACCCAATAGATAGTTTATATAAATCTATCACAAAATGAACAATTTTAATACATATGATATTAAGAGTCTTCAGGGAACACATTTCTAAGAAGCAACGGCATTAAACCACTCATTAAATCGTAAATATCTTCTTGTGTCGCATAACTTCGGTCTAGCCACATCTGAAAAGAAGTTAATATAAAAAATTCGAATTCAGTGTAATATATAAAAGTATATAATTATAATGTAACTTCATATATAAAAATACTTACATTGTTGGAAAAATCTTGATAACGCGTAAAAACAAACTCAAACATATAATGTAACACCATATAACCACATTCCCATCCTTCTTTTTGCTGTTTACACTATAATAAAATAACAGTTAGTTATTTAATATGTAAAAATGTTAATTAACTATAATTTTAAAAAGATACCTCTACCATCTTGTTGTTTTCTCAAAAGTATCTTGAATTACTTTCGAAAAAAGATAATTGTCTTTATCCTTTTCACCTTTCAATGAATCGAGAATCGAGAATAAATACCTCTCTCTTTGATGGAGAAATAATAAATAGAGACCAATGTTTGCTATCAATAAAGCTAAATATAAGTTTAGAGTAAAATTATATTAATAAAAAATAATAAAATAATTGAACTAGTCTAAAAAGCAAAAAAGACATCTTACTTGGCTAAATATGGTGCAAGAAAATATTGTTTGTCACTATGAAGACGGTATACACCGAGTATGTGACTTTTAACTTCTTTTGGTTCACGTAAACACATATCACCTGTGATTGAATTCGTACTAAGAAAACCGCAAGGGTGACCTCTACGTATACACGCATCATAAAAGAACAAAATAAAAAAGACATATTAGAAAGTTAAGAAATTTAATTATATCAAAAATATTACTATATGAAAAAGAAATTTAAAAACAACTTACGTCTCAAACCAATGCATGACGGTGATATCAAGCCAACCATTAGCAAATACTTGTAGCAATGCCTCATATTCAAAAAAATCATCTACGATGACAGGAAACATCCCATGAGGTGTAGAAAAAGGGATAGGCACACGTGTATTACCATCAGGGATTTGCTTTGTAATAAAGTAACCAACTTTTGAATATCTTGATATATGTGTATATATATACTATATTAACATCTCTCTCTTTATATGCGTGTGTATTACTTGAATATCTTGATACTGGGTATATGATCCATTTGATGTATAACTTGAGCCACAAAAACCGGGGCTCGCGTTTACCCTTGTCTTTTTCATTCATGTTCACCCCCTCACATCATCATCTTATATAATCCACCGTGAATTGTGTAAAACCTATAAACTCAATATTCAAAATTAATATATATGATTTGATTGTGTCTAAGTTAAGATAGTCTACCATATATATATATATATATATATATATATATATATATAATATTATATATATATATATTATATAATAAGTATACGTACATACATATATTCACATATAGATGGGGTCGTGTACTCGTATTCATCAATTTATCAACCTAAACATGACTATCACTAAAGTTTCAATAAACTAAAACTAAAATCAAACAAAAAAATCTAAAATCACTAAAGTTTTAAGTTTTATTTTTGACAACTATTCAAATTAAGTTTTAAATTTTTAGGTAAATAAGAAACCCTCAGCAAACACTATTTCATTCTTGGTAGCATTTTTCATTGGGTCATTTTTTTAAAACTTATGAGTCACTAAACATTTGGTAACTAAATATTATATATAAAAGTAAAAACTTTATGGGATCGCTTGAACCTAATGTCTTCTACCTAATCATTTCATTTTAAAGGATAATAGAAATGACTTATATATATACAACCATACACCTAGTATGCAAATATACAAATAACTCATACATAAATACATACATACATACTAATGTCATTACTTTGATGTTAGAAACTGTCCGCGCTCGACCTCCGTGCCCTCGTGTCAGGTCCAATACATCTAGTTATTGGATCTTCCCGTCCTTTTTTATAGTTGGAATCACCTGCCATCTCTCTTTCAGCATTTACCTATAAAATATAATATTAGTACATTCACCTATTTCAAATATAATATATATATATATATATATATATTATATATATATATATATACACACACACACCAAATCATTAATTGTTTCATCCAAATTTGAAATTCATACAAACCGTTTTTTGTGTCTAGCAACTCTACCCGCAATCCACAATTGAGTATGCTGATTTGTAGACGTTTAGATGTGTGGTGACATTGCACAAGTTCGGGCCAAAGATCATTAAATTTTTCTTTTAAACCATTAAATCAAGTTCGTCCTGTGCGGGCGAAGTCTTTATTCGCTCGTGCATTTGCTTTGGCTTTTTCACTTTTGCCTACGCATAAATCAAACAAATGTTGTAAAAATATAATAATCGTATAATAATAATAATATAAATAATATATAATAATAATAATAATAATAATAATATAATAATAATAATCATAATAATATAATAATTAACATATACCAAAAATGTTTCAGAAGTCTTTAATGCAACGAACTCACCCATTTTGATGGATCAAGATATTGATACTTAGCAAAAGGATGTTCATTTTGCTTCACATAATGTGTAACGAGTGTACTTTTCCAATTGGTAAACAATTTTGTGGTTTTTCTAAACACAAATTCCTTTGGCTTATCGTCTTGGATATTCCAATGTGCCTAATTATTTATAAACAAATGTAAAATATAAAAAGATAATAAATATAAATATTTCTAGAAACATTCAAACATCAAATTTAATACCTTAACTTCCAACCATAAATCGTCCACATTTGATCTTCATTTGGTTTTTTTCAAGATGATAGGAAACCTTGTTCTTACTATCAGTCCTAACCTTGACATAAATTTAGACATATTCACACCCACTGGTAGTAAATTTTGATCAAATTCAATATGCATTTTACCCTCTCTCATTTTCTTTGAACAAGAAGCCACTCCACGTTTTGCCTCTTCTTGACATATCTATAGTTTACTATTAAAATAACTAACATATAAGATTTAATCAAATAGCATACACATGGATATATAAAGTAATCAAATTAAAACTAATCTATATATACTAAACTAATCATATTAACAAATTACTAATTGGTGTTGTTTCAGTTGCTTCTAGATCTCATTGAATAAGGCAACAAATATAAATATTTTTAAGTTCATTAAATTTTAAACTCTCAGTTCAAGTAAGCATAAATTAAATTCTAAATTCATTTAATTTCCAAACCCTAGATTCAAATGGCATGTGCTTTAGGGAACAAAATGGTGAGCATAAAAATATACAAACGCAACATTGACATAATTCACCAATTTCAAGTGGAATCACAATTAAATATATGAAGGAAACGGGACAACATTACGCCACTCCAAAAAAAATATTTGGAAGGTATAAAAACAAAAACTGAAGTAAAAACATCACCTTTTTCTTAGAATTTGAGATAGAGAGCTTCAAGTTTTGATATCTTTTTCTTCACTTCAAATGAAGAGTATGAATAGATAACTCACATACAATTCATATCTTTATGAAATTGCAAAAGTTGTTGTGGAGAAGAAGATGAAAAGATATGTACAGAGGAGAGAAGTAAAAGGGTAAAGTTGTTAGGGTAGATATGGTTAATGAATAAGGGGATGGTGGGGGAATTGAATTTTTTAATTATATTAAGGAGGGAATTAATTTTAGTGGAATGAACCGCCTCAATTAATATTTTACAAAAAAAAAGCGCCTCTAAAATGGAAAACTCAAAAAAATAATAACGTGAGTTTAAAAAAAATATAACGTGAACTCATTTATTATTAATATGGTTAATGAATAAGTGCTTTATGTATTTATGTATTGTACAAAAACCATTTGAATTGAATAAATGATTTTCGAATTGCAATTTAATTAATTGATTGCATGGTGGAATAATTATACATTATAATTATAATATTGTAATTTAATTAACGGATTGCATCTATTGAAGAACTAGTAATACTTCGGTACGCATGAACCCATTTATTATTAATATTATAATTAGTAATATTATTATTTATTATAAAAACAATGAAATAAACAAAATAAAAATCGTTTTAAACCTTAATAATCAGATTTATCTATCATCTATCTAGATAAAGTATAATTACAAGGTAATTTGAAATTCGAACTAACTAGGAATAAAAGCTTCAACTGCATCCACATTATTAAAAGAAATACATTCCTTAAGCGAAGAGCTATCAATTTTATTATTCCTGCAAAAAAATAGAATTGTTATGATAATTGTCTATAATTTTAACAATATATATAAATTTAAATATATAGAAAAACCTTTGTGATTTATTTCCATGTGGTGCGTCCACGTATATCCCTTCATCGTGGCCAGATCGTAGTATAGTAGTGGTGCCATTAATTACATCATTTACCGATTGACACCAATAGAAAATGGTGGTAGATCGTCAACTGGTCGTATTCATCCTCGTCGACGGCATTCAACACCAGAGTACGACGTTTACCTTGCAATACTATGTGGTATCTTGGTTTACTCGGGTCATTGACAAAGAACACTTGTGTAACATGTTTTGCGAGAATAATGGTTCGGATACATAACCATTTTGTTGTCAAGTCAACTTGTGTAAAACCATATTTTTCTATCGTAACACCTATACGATTATTTACCCACTTACATTTAAACACAGGTATAGTGAAAGCATGATAATTCAACTCCCAAATTTCTTGTATGACGCCATAATAAGACTCTTTGGCGATTCTTAACTCGTATCATGATCATCCTATCAAATTCATTTGTTGATGCTATCACTGTAACTCCACTGTTCTGCATTGTACTTTTTGCATCTTGATCTTTGGTGTAAAAAGTATAACCATTGATGTCGTACCCTTGGTAGGATGTTACATTAATATTTGGCAGAATAGGTAGATGGAACTTTAATATCATATAAACATTTACAGAACTTTGTTTTTTTCATCTTCGACATAGTATAACACGCAGGTGGTAGATAAAAACCCTTGGGCGCCACAACAGGAGCAAGCTCTTTCCGTATTCCATTTCTTCCATGTCTTTACGAACATTAATCTCATCTTTAGTTTTCCCGGGAATGTTTAACAATAAGTCGAGCAAGTTATCACATACTTTGTTTTCTCTATATGCATAACACTAGACAATGTTTACTTGTAATGCTTCCAGTAAGGTAAATCCCAAAAGATTGTTTTTTTTCCAAATGGCTCCTTTTTCAACACGAGTTCGTTTTCCCAACACGGTATTTAGTTTTTCAACTTGAGTAAATGGATCAAATCCTTTTCTACTGTTCGATGCTCGGTATTTTCCATCAAACTCATCCTTTTTTCTTACGATACTATGACTAGGTGGAAGAAATCTTCGATGTCCCATGTATACGGTTTTTCTTACAATTATTTAACCACATCGAACATGTCTCATTTTCACAAACAGACAAGCGAACTTACCTTTTGTACTGTATCCTGATAAATTACGTATGCTGGAAAATCACTTATGGTAAAAAAATCATGGCTTTCAAATTAAATATTCCTTTTTATAAGCATCATATACTTCTACACCTGTAACTCCATAAAGTTTTTAGATCATCAATCAAGGAGACAAATAACATCAATGTCATTACCAGGTTGTTTGGGACCTTGAATCAACAACGACATCATTATGTACTTTCTTTTCATGCATAACCATGAGGGAAGATTGTAGATGCATAGAAGAATCGGACACGTACTATGAACGAACTATCATGTTTTCGAAAGGGTTGATTCCATCTGAACTAGACCAAACCTTATGTTCTAATCTCCTTACCACTTCTTCATAGATATTATCACATTTCTCCATTGAGGTGAATACTACATGCCTTAATTTTCCCATCTTTTATACGTTCATCTGCATGCCAACGTAATAATTTATCTTCTTTCTCATTTGAGAATAAGCATTTTAGTCTTGGTATAATCGGGAAATACCATAACAGTTTAGCCGGTGGTCCATTTTCGTCACATCATCGTCAACTTCATCCAATCCAGTTTTACGTTTATACCTTGACTCGCCACATTTAAAACATTTATGATCGTTTTTAAAACTCCTTCCTATACAACATCAATCATTTGGACATGAATGTATTCTTTAACTTTAATCCCATCAGACACATCAATTTTTTGCCTAATATAGTGACTGACAATTCATTACCTTCGGAAGCATCTCTGTAATACCACTAATAGATCTGTGAACTTTTATCACCCATCTGTTACTTGACTTTAAATTAAATAACTTTAAACACACGACACTTAATTTTGAAAATTTTCTCTCAACCTGTATATAATGGTTTTCTGAATCATCGAATAGTTTTTTTTAATTTTCTTGATTAGTATCAGCTGCATTAGTCCTTACATCATTAAACATGCCGTTTAAATTGTCATGAACTTCATTTAACTCGTTATTGACGTCATTTAAACTGTCTTTATCGTTATTGCCTAAATTAATAGACGTCGTTCCACGATCAACAAATGATCCCCATGCATTGACCAACATGTGTATCTAGGCATAAAACCATGTCTTATCAATGGAACTCTATATCCTTAACATTATCGAATTCTCTTAAATTTTTACAATTCATACAAGGACACCAAATCTTTTTGACCTCCACTATTCACTCTATTAGCTTCGGCAAACTTA
>JACCIY010001199.1:0-38282 GCA_025506505.1 Flaveria sonorensis
AATTGCTATTATTTCACTAGAATTGAGATATAATAAATTCTTAAAAGTTAAAACTGCTCCAGTAATCACCTAGAGGCTAGAACTCACGAGACATGGCTTTGGAGTATTATATTTAGCCAGCCAAAGAATCATGCGGTTGGATGGGATCTTAAGCCAGATCATTATTTTGTTTATAAATACTACATATATTTATATTATAAATACTATTATTTATATATTTATAGACTAAACCTTTAAACTAAATAAATCAATATAAAACTTGATTATTATTATATATTTTGTCTCAACGTTAATTATTTGTTGCACCTGATTTTTTTATTATTGGAATTCAAAATATGTTTGTTTCATCCTATCCTAAATTCTATCAATAACTTTGTTATGATATATTCACTTGACATGTTTGTTTGTTCGCTTTGTGTGTTAATTATTGCACTAAGAAGAATAATATCATAATTGTAATATATTAAAGTCTTAAACATATGTAAAATGTAAGCTATTTAATAAATTAAAAAAACAAACTAAAAAATCTTTAACACAGACAAAATTAAATAAGCCAGATAGAAAAGGACAATTACGAATCACCATTTTGAATTTTGATCCCGAAAACACATTGTTTTGGGAGATTGAATTAATTTGTCTTTTAGTCCATAAAAAAATTCAAACACACCATCGTTAATCACGATGTCAAATTTAAAAAAATGTAACACGCTTTATTAATACTTTCTTTGTTTAATTTTATAAAAATAATTAAAAAGATTACAATCAGATATTTTCCTTTTCACGTGACAACGGGCCAATAATTTTGCTATAAAATATAATCCATCATCTTCTCCAAAGTCGCCCCTGCTTCACTCACTGCTTACAGCAGTCAAAAGCTCTCGTATCTCCATAAGATCCGACCCGTTTCGCATTCGGATCTCCCCCTGTAGGTTTGGGTAATCATCTCTCATTGTCTCTCTCAAATTTGTTCATTGTTTATTCACTTATTGATCTGTTTGAACGCACATACTTCGTTTGAAATTGTTTATTGTTCGTATATGAACAGAAAAAACTCAAATTAATGTTTATAATCATATAATGGCTGTTATGATATGCTATTGTTAGGGTTTTTGGTTGATTAGTATTGGGGGTGTTCTGTTTTACTAGGGTTTTATAAATGTTGGATCTATTTGTGCATGCATTGGTTTTGAATAGCTTTTGAGTTCCTAATTGGTTCCATTGTAGTGGATTATGCTAGCTACAGAATTTGTCAATGTGAGTGACTTCAGAAAGGGTAAAGTTATTTTAGGGTTTATTTGTATTCAGATACATGATGATTATTGTATTTTAGGGGTTTAAATCGCTTTATTTTATGGTTTCAGTTCATTTGTAAGTTAGTGAATCATTTTCCTACTAGTTGAACCCTTGCATTTTGTAAGGATAAGAATTTTTATTGCTTTTTTACAGTAGGCTGTAACTTTCTTTCAAAATAACGAGGAAACAAGAACATTTGTTGTTACATGGTAATGGCAATAGGCTGAAAGTAGGGTTACATTTTGATTTAATAAAGGGGGTACTGCTTGACGCTCCTTCTTTGCAATGGGTCGAGGTACCGATCTGATGGACCCTACAATTTGATTTAATAATTTATCAATAATTTCCAGCAATAGTTTTGCTTGCTGTGGGCCTGTGGGGCAAACACAGATACTTTTGAGCTTGTTTGTAAAATGAATAACTCACCTGCCCCTCACTGTGTGTTACACATCTGAATTTAATGTTATTATAGTATTTACTATAATTGGATCCATCTTGATTATTCAAACTACTTTTTGACTGTTTTTAGGTCCATGATTAGGGATCCCACAAAGATAATAAATTAATAATTGTTCCTTACAATATTAATTGTTCTATTTTATTTTTTAATTTGTTGCTATTTGATTTTGATTTTGATTTTGATTTTGATTTTTATAGAGGTTGGAATGAATTGGATGTCTTATTTTTGAATGTTCTTTTTAGTATTCTTCCATTTTTGCATTCTCAACATAGAGATAATCTAGTTTACTTGGAGTACTTTGAGTCTTTGATATAATGGTTCATGATAGATTTACTGAAATATTTTGTTAGTATAGATCATAATCTCTTAAAAATGGCGGATCTTGAGGCTCCATTAGTGCGCCCAAAGAGGAAGAAGGTGTGGGTTGACTACTTTGTCCAATTTAGATGGATTATTGTTATATTTGTAGTACTTCCAATCTCTTTCACTCTCTACTTCCTCACATACCTGGGGGATGTTAGATCCGAGTGGAAGTCCTACAAGCAACGCCAAAAAGAACATGAAGAAAACGTCAAAAAAGTTCAAAAACGCCTCAAAGAAAGAAACCCAACAAAAGATGGGCTTGTCTGTACAGCCCGAAAGCCCTGGATTGCAGTTGGAATGAGGAACGTTGACTATAAACGGGCCCGTCATTTTGAAGTTGACCTCTCGGCTTTCCGCAACATTCTTGAAATCGACCAAGAAAGAATGATAGCCAAATGTGAGCCTTTGGTGAATATGGGTCAGATCACACGAGCCACTGTTCCTTTGAATCTGGCTCTAGCTGTTGTGGCTGAGCTTGATGATCTCACTGTTGGTGGACTCATAAATGGTTATGGAATCGAAGGAAGCTCCCATTTATATGGTCTTTTCTCTGATACCGTTGTGGCCTATGAGATCGTTCTTGCGGACGGTCAAGTGGTTCGAGCCACAAAAGATAATGAATACTCTGATCTTTTTTATGCCATTCCTTGGTCTCAAGGGACGCTTGGTTTGCTTATGTCAGCTGAAATCAAACTTATTCCCATTAAAGAATACATGAAGTTGACATACAAACCTGTTAGAGGCAATGTAAGAGATCTTGCACAAGCGTATATTGACTCCTTTGCCCCTGATTTTGATGACGAGAACAATGAAAAAGTTCCTGATTTTGTGGAAACAATGATTTACAATCCTCATGAGGGTGTTTGCATGACGGGAAAATACGCGTCTAAAGAAGAGGCCAAAATGAAAGGGAACAAGATCAACAGTGTCGGTTGGTGGTTCAAACCATGGTTTTATCAGCATGCTGAAACCGCTTTGAAAAAAGGCGAATTTGTGGAGTATATCCCAACTAGAGAATATTATCATAGACACACTCGGTGTCTGTATTGGGAAGGGAAGCTTATTCTTCCTTTTGCTGATCAATGGTGGTTTAGATTTCTGTTTGGGTGGTTAATGCCACCAAAGGTTTCCCTGCTTAAGGCTACACAAGGTGAAGCCATTAGAAATTATTACCATGAGATGCATGTTATTCAAGATATGCTCGTTCCACTTCACAAGGTCCCGGATGCCCTCGAGTGGGTTGACCGCAATATGGAGGTAAACAAGCTTTTGCATTTGGTGCAAATTGATTTTGGGTGTTTGGGTTTGTGTTTTCAAAATGATTATTGTTACTTGTAGTTACAATAGTCAGCTACGTTAAGACAAAACATAATCTGTTACTGATTACCTGGATAAAAAACGAATATGCATTAAGTATCAAAAATGCATTACAACCGATTATAAGTAATCACTTGATTGTCTTCAAAACACACATCCAAACACCCTTCTATTGTATGAAAACTATGATTTACTGAATTATTACTCTTACATTGTACAGATATATCCCCTATGGCTATGCCCACACAGACTTTACAAGCTCCCATATAAGACCATGATATACCCTGAAGAAGGTTTCGAGCAGGAACGTAGGCAAGGTGACACCTCATATGCACAAATGTACACAGACGTTGGAGTCTACTACACACCAGGGCCTGTATTTAGGGGTGAGGAATTTGATGGGGCCGAAGCCGTTCGTCAACTGGAAACTTGGTTGATCGAGAACCACGGGTTCCAGCCACAGTATGCTGTTTCTGAACTCGACGAGAAGAAGTTTTGGAGGATGTTTGATGCTGGGCTTTACGAGCAGTGCAGGCGCAAGTATGGAGCTGTGGGAACTTTCATGAGTGTGTATTACAAGTCTAAGAAAGGTAGGAAGACTGAGAAGGAGGTCCAGGAAGCCGAGAAAGCCCAACTTGAGACGCCTTATGCCGAGGTGGACCAGCCCGAATAGGTTATAGCGCTTTGAGAGGGAGTTTTCACGTTGCTTAGGTTCTTATTGGGGCTTGTAGTTGGTTTGTATTTCTTGTCTGTTGTTTTAATTGTAGGTGTTGGTTTCAATTTTCATGTGGACCTTGAGATAATTTCATTTCTGTAGTACGAATCAATAGATTCTTTGTTTCTTCATTGTATTAACAGGATATTAAAAAGTGGCGTGTGTTTTATACACACGTCTCACCTTAAATTGTCATTAGAAGTGGTAAACCGTAGTTTAAACGAACGGGGTGTTAGTGTACAAAACAAACACCCAAATTAAAAAAGAGATGCAGTGTCCCCTGACCTATCTGACAACTGGTTCTATGGACTGAAAATGTGGACCGGGTCATGGTCAGCAGGTGGTGTAGATAGGAACTGAGACCACGTATTAAGCATTGTTTGGTCTGACTTGACCTGAGTTAGATGGGGACTAACAGCAGGTCTTAAGCATGGTCGGGCCTGGAAGTCCTAAACACTTGGTCTGCCCGAGGGCCAGCTTGAAAGAGCCGAGGCCTGAAAGTCTGCACTCAAGCTTGTTCTCTATTTTTTTTTTTTTTTTTTGGAAAAAGATCACTCTAACGTTCAATTTGTTGTGGGGTTGGTCCAATGAGAGAAACATTTGCATTTATGGTGGTGAACTTATTTATATAAGATGTTTAGGCACTGCATGTGACGGGATAGTGTAAAACTAGTTATAATGTAGAATTAGTTATTGATACATTCCGATAAAATTAGTAGTAGGTTGGATGAGTTTGCGAGTTGTCGTTCTAAAAAAACTTTTAATAAGACTTCTAAATCTTGTGAAAATTTTCATAAATATTAAATGGCCTAAATAAACAAATCAATCTAGGTTACTATTTATCAATAATTTTTTAAAGTTTAACTTGAATTAGGAGGTAGTGGTGAAAAATATTTCATTAACTAATAACTAAGTTACATTATTGTTCAATTAGTTAAATTGAAAAAATAATCAATAAATAGTAAGCGGTATTCATGTATGTTCAACGATCTCTTATTTTTTTTTAAAATATTAACATTTATAAAAAAAATCAAAAGATAAAAAAACTATTGAAACATGTCATATTAAACATCTTTTTATATGTTTTTACTAAACTAGAAACCCATGTATAATACATGTTGGATATAGTAAATATTAAGTAGTTATTAATGAAGATTAAAAAATAAATTAAAAAGCTTTTAGCCTTAAATAAAGCTAAAAACCAAAAATCGGTTATAGGTTCGGTTTTGTAGCCCATAATTGGACAAACCGACTCATCCTCACCATGAAACTATCTAACTGAGAGGTATAGATTTAAGATGTCACATTAACTCATACTTTTTTTTATACGAGTCTTATTAAGTTCTTTTTTAGAACGACGGCAATATTATAGCAATGTAAACTAGGTAGATGCTAGAAAATAGTACATATCACATGTTACAAGATACAAGACAAAAATGGGGAAAAACACAACCAAGGCCAAGACAAACTACAAAATTTAAATCTAATGGATTAAAAGAGAAAAGTATAATACCAACATACCCGATGTTATGATGTTCATTTACCCACGGTACTCTTCCTGCAAAACATGTCATATTTTCAAACAAATTTTCATGGTAATGAAACTTCTATTCACCTACAAACCAATGTGTAAGATACAAAATTTACAATACAGTAACTAAACCAATTCTTACTCAATAGTAAGTAACCAAAAATAGTTTCTACCGAGACATACACAACACAAATTGTATAAATTTGCTCCTTTAATATATCAAAACTGAGTTACTTTCACAGAATAAAACAAGCGGCCCCACTACGACCTATTCACGCATATGTTGGTTACAATACTGGCAACAATACGGTTCATTTTGTGTGGATCTTTCTTGAATTCCAAAACCCTAGCAGACATCTAGTCGCAGAATAAGGGCACCCGAAGAACCGAACAATATTTTGGCAATCTTTCTTGCTATTTCGATTAGACCCACGAGAACTCAAATGAATTAAATATGTCTTCCCTTCGTATATGTAAGACATTTGCTGCCATAAAAGCACACATAACCCGATTTCCACTGAAACACTTGCAATAAATAGATAAATAAGAACAAAACCTCTGAGGGATAAAGACTCTACAGATGTAAAGAATGACAAAGCAATTTCCTTCAGGAATCCATAAATCAACATGTAGTCGGAAGGCCCACTCAAAACCGATATAGGAAGGCTTCTTATGGGTGGCCAGATATAAAATGCAGCGAATGAGGATATTATTGAAACATAAAAGTTACTGATCACTGCTGAGATTAAGAAGAGGATAAAGACTCGATGATTTGCAGCACCAACACAATTCCCAATCTGCGTATGTAATTAAAAAAAAACTTCAGTATGTACCTTGATGCACACAGTACGTACGTATGTATGTATCTATATAACCACAAACACAAAAGGTGAAGAGGTGAAGGCTTACAAAGGGGCAATGATGATCCATATCCACTATACACATGCCACATGAGCGACAATGGTGACTATTAGGTGATTTAGGTTTTGAACAGTAGTTGCAAAATGTGTAGCCTTCAAGAACACCTTTCCCAACAGCCGGATAGCTGCCCCAGGGTATGAGTGGTGGTGCACCAGGAGACCGAAATGCCGAAAGGAAGTAAGTTGATATTGTGGTAATTGATAACATAACTGATATAGTTATATGAATTACACCACAAAAGTAGCTTATGGAAAAAACAATGGGATAAATAGCCCAGATACCGCCACCTGCATGGGGATGATCATGAGCATAAAAAGTGGAAAATAACAGGGAAAAAATACTTATACTGAAGAAGGGATGCGTTCAACACAGATTTTTTAAGCATAGAACAATGAGAATTGCACAAGCACTTGCACGTAATGAGGAAGATAATCAAATTTGGTGGGAGAGAGAAAGAGAAGTGTTTAAAAGTCCTTCTTATGAATCACATTTAAAGCAATAAGATAACTGTCTATGCGGTTCTCGTAGTTCTTTAATTGAAACTTGGTTCTATGTTGAACATCCCTTTAGTGACAAATTAGGTTTAATTAACAGGGATATTAGTATAAGGGTAGAGCTTTTTACCTATAATGAAGGACATAAATAGTAGGAGAAGACAGACGAAACACTTGTCTCGCAAACGTCTCCACCAAAAGTAACTAATGTCACCTTTAACTGCATTATGATTAGTAATGGCTCCACACCAACCACATTTAAAAATAGGTGTATATGGAGAAAGAATGAGGATTAATCCACAGCCCCAGCAGGTTACCTCATGTTCTTCTGTTATGGATGCTACATAATGATCTTCCTACAAATGGTCAAGATTCATATCAACAATACAAAACGTCAACACACACACAGGTGATTAAACAAGATTAAACATATATATCATTAATCAGAAATTGAGTGCATCATGAACATGTATGCAAGTAGCAATTATAGGCCACTGATGAAGAACACAAGCAGATTAGGGCAAGCAGCACAACACAACTCTCTAATACTTTTCAATTGTTGCAATCTGCAGCTAAAAAGGTCTAATATTTTTCATGTATCATCAAACTTGTGGTTGAAGATAACAATGTTCTTTGGTTTAATGTTGCATAACATTGTTCTTCATGAACTTAAAACATAAAGCCCTAAAATCACAAATCGAATATGTAACCCTCGTTAATTGTTCGAATGATTAGCGTGATGATTGATCGTATGTGAGGGGGAGAGTACCTGGGAGGAAGCGTGTTGGAGAGTGGAGCCTGAGAGAAGAGGGGAAGATTCAGAAGACGGTGGTGGTGGTGGTGGCGGTGGTGGTTGCGGTGGAAGAGTGACGGTGGAGATGGTGGAAGAATCCGTTGAATCCATCGGATATCGGATATGCACAAATTGGAAAATCACCTTCGATTTCAGATCATCGGGGAACGAGAAATCTCCCTCCCTCTGATCAAATCAAATGTTGTATGAAGAATTAAGCCCAAATTTTGTTGCAGTTTGCGTTGATTCAACGATTTGGCTAGAATCATAACGAATCAAGTTCTTCAAAGAGGTTAACTTATGCCTGCATTGAAAAATGATATTTTTCTATTCTTATATTATTTGGTTACATGTTAAAATAATGATTTGTGTATATAGGTTATATAATAGGAAAAAAAAACTTATAACTATTTTCTTTTTATTTATAAGTAGTTTGTATCTCGTGTATTACACGGATTAAATAATAAAATTTTAAATAGTTATTAATAAAAATTAATGAATTATAAAACAATATTTTGATATAAGATATGATTGACATTACGTACGAGCGTTAAAAAAACGATATTATTTTTTAAACTTTTGTTTAATTTTATTTTTGTTTTTCTTAAAAAAAGTTTGGTTTTTAAACAATGTTTCAAAACAAACCGTTTTTAAAAAAGTGTCATTTTTAATAATTTCTTTATTATAACTTTAAAATTTAATTAATTTTGTTTCATAAGAATTTTATTTTTTAAAAGCCATAGGTTGTAAAATATATTGTGTTTTTTAAAAGTTTGACATTTTTTTTGAAAAAGTTTCTTATGTTATAAAAAAATTATTTCTTTACAAATTGCATTGTAGAAAGATCTTTTTTTAATTTAATAAAAAATACTTTTAATATGAAAATAATTAAATAATATCATTTATAATTAATGTGATATTTATTAAGAGAGAGAAGCGGGAAAATAAAATTCAAGGGCTCTAGAATTGTAGCAAGTGGCTTACAAAAACCTTATTTTATTAGTATAGATTAGTATAGATAGATTACTAAGTTTCTAAACTTTCATTTTGGATTAAGTATGTTCAAAGTGAAAGGTTATTAAGAACTAACCAATAAATCAAATAAATTTAAAGAATTAATAACTCTGGACAACTATTTACATATTTTTGTTAACATGTCGATGTATTACAGAATTTAAGATTGTGCAGGTTGCAGTTCTGTTCGGTTTTGAGCCCTAACCGAACTAAAGCTGAATTTTTTGCGTATTGAATTATATTAAGCGATCACTTTTTGGTGACCGGTTCTTGGCATGAGTTTGATTTGGTTATATGTCGGTTAATAGATGCTCTTGAACCCGTGTACTTCGTTATGGATTTGCTACTGCAGACTAGTATTTAAAGCGGTTTCGCCCCTTCGTAAAACGAAAAATTTATTAAGAGAAGACGAATACCGATCAAAAGGTTTGGTATTCTTGTCCTACTCCTGATTTACTGTAATTGATCAGTTTTATGGTCGTTTAAATGTTGTTAACCGGTTTGATGTTGTTGTCTTTGGTTAGAACAAACAGCAGCAACGTAGACTAGATGCTTTTGATATGTTTTTGGTTATGATCGCTTAGATGATATGGTCCATGTTGTTGTCCTGCAACTGTTTTTAAATGATGATCACATCAGCGGTTCGGTTGTGTGTCTACCAAAACCAACCATCGGTTATACCAGTTATCGACTATGAATGGTAAGTTTTGTCGGTTATGTTTGCTCACCCGCAAGTAACAATACTCTCTTCATAGCTCTACTTTTCTACGTCATTAATTTAATTATGTATCCATCTTCTATATACCATATATTTTATACATCTTTGTATTTTAGAGGCGCAAATAACAATACTCAAAAGATTAACATGTGGATCTCTGTGTTTATATAGATATCTTGTGTGATTCCATGTGTATGTGTGAGGAAAAAGACATCAAGCAATCCATGACTAATTATGTGGCATACAAGAGATGTCAACCCATTACCCATACCACATGGTATTAAGTATTAACTCCAACTTTAACTTTTTTCCTTTTACTAAAATTAAAAAAAAATTAATTTGCAATATGTTTTTTTCTTAATAGCGAACAAACCGCTTCTAAAATCCACCTATTGTTTCACTTCGTCAGATTTGAACCCGCACCACTTTGACGAGAATAAATACGATGCCATTAAGCCAAAAGGTGATCGTCTAGTTTACAATATGTTTTTATCTTAACAACGAACAAACCGCTCTAAAATCCACCTATTGTTCACTTTATAAGACTTGAACCGCACCGCTTTGATGGGGATAAATACAATGCCATTGAGCCAAAAGGTCATCGTCTAGTTTGCAGTATGTAATGTACTATCTAATCTTACCCAAGTCAAAAGACATGCACTCAATGTTCAATCTTCTTCTAATCGTGCTTATGTTGACACTGAGACAATGGTGAATCAAGGTTTCATGGAGCCCGGCTATCTAATATGTTATTGGCATCATCTTAAGACGACACCAAGACAAAGGTCGTTATGATAAGATGTATTGTTACTTTATCATTACTTCAAGTTTTTTAATACGTTAAGATATCGTTGCTTCAAGATTTTCATGGCAATGTGGCTTCAGTGAAGCCTTTTGAGATCCTATCAATACAATTGTCATTCATTTAATGAGAAATAAAAACAAATGTAGAAGTTTCAAGTGACAAAATCTAAAGCAACCACTTCAAAGAACTGGAGTGAGTCGATTTAGAGTAGAAAAGAGGATTCCTCATTTCTTTGTCATTGAGAACCACACGTGAACGGCACCCAACTGATAAAAGAAACAACTCTAATTTAACTTGACTATTTTGCCCCCAAAGAAAAAGTGATCAAGGGTGAAGGGAGAGAACACATCCCTATGAACCTTATGTCATTTGGACTTCTCTTCAATACACATTTTGTTAGAATCAAGTATTGAACACACAATCATATATGAACCACATTGGGGCCTATAGGCTTAGTTGCTCAATAGCTCTGATATTTCATGGTACCTGATCCTATCAAAAAGGGAAAATACACAGGCACAAAATAGTTTATATTGAAGCTATATCGGTCCACAAAATGGAAGATGAAATTGAGAATGTTCTACACTGATTAAACCACCCTTCATTAAGGGATTGATGCTTGCTACTCTTTTGACGTTATCACTAACAATCCAAGAGCACCTATTAGAATATACTGCATACAAAAAGAGAAACAAGTCGATAAATATTAGGGGTGTATGGTTCATAGAATTGGAATCTAAAAAAAAGAGATGAATCATACAAACACAGCAAGAAAGAAACAGGCGAACAACAATTTGAATAATTCCTTTTTTGAAAGCTTTTACGGTTCAGAACTACTCACTTACCCATTAATTTCATTGGATATTTGGTTCAATGAATTTGTCAACAGGAAACCTTTATTTGGTCTTTTATAATAGGGGATTTTGCATATTCGAAAAAATATGAGTATGTTGGGAGAAGTTTACGTTTTAAATCCACCAATTTTGTCGTCATCATCATTAGGGTATTGATTTTGTCATTTATAGGAAATTTTTGTGCATTTGACAAATTAAGTTCCACTTTTGAGTATATTCATATAATTGGCACTCTGACAACTACATGAATGCTTATAAAAAGGTCACGAGTGATAATCTGAGATATAAGGATAGAAAAGAAACAAAACTGATCTAAAAAATCAAACCTTGATGATGGGCTGTTCTGTCATTATAATTGTCACCCAACCAACATAAGGCAGAAACCTGTAGAAAGTACCAAATGCACATGTTTCAGATTTATGTATTTTGTGTTAAAAAATAAACAAACAATTTGAAGTCTGATTTACCCAACAGCTCTCCCCATAATATGATGCCGTTGCAACCACATCTGGCCTTGAGCATACAGAAGCCTGTCATCTCCAAAATTGTTGTCACCTGAAAGATCACAATGACCGTCTCATAAATACCATATTCCCTATTATCAATTGCTTAAAATAAACCAAAAGATTTCTCACAGACCATCGATTCAATGGATTAGAGTATGTCAGTGAACCAGGGTTTCAGTTACCTGATTATCGCTAATCTCTTTTAATAGCTGAATTTCTCACTGATTTTATTTGTGCTGTTAACTTATATTTAACAGTTGCACAGCATTATGAGCTGAATTACAGCATATTTAAAATTTTGTATCTGTTTAATCTAGTTTATGAATGGAATATAAAATACCTTTGTAAGGACATCAACTTCTCCATCTTCATGTTCATGAACCTACAGAAATTGTATCAGACGTTAGATATTACAACAAGAAATATCAGAGATGCCCAATCAGTTCATAGTACAGATGAAGAATTAGTTATTGTAACTGAGTGAGGTAGAAAAGATTAAAGTTATGGTTTTAGAAAATTAGTTCACAATTTAAGAAACACCATTGGAGTACAAATCAACAAAGTCAAAAGCCAAAGTTAATCCCTGACAAGTGACTAAATTACTTAAAAATAAATCTGATGGTTTGATCCTAGAAACACATACCTTAATCACTCGATGAACAATTGGAATTTCACGTCCCTACAGACAAACAAGAACATGAACACACATCAGGAAAGTTGATTTTGTGAATGTACTGATAAGCATTTATCAAAAAATTGTAATGCTACCTTATGCATTATTTACTGAAAAAGAAAAAAATAGTTGAGCAGAAATTGCAGCTTATAAATCACAACAATTAAAATAATACAATAACTCTAAAAGCAAAAGAGAAAAATTTGCTAAGATGCATACATCAACGTTGAACACCACAATTTCTCCAGCACGAATCGGATCCTTACTCATATGCAAAAACAGAATATCACCCTGCAATACATTTGAAAGGGTTAGAAGCAAAAAAGTGAACTTACATGCCAACAAGTTGCAACTTCTTTACAAGGGTGAGGATAGAAACTTGAAGCATATGACAAAAAATATTAATTCTTTATATTCAATGACAAATGCTATGAGGAAACAAATTCCTATTGAAGATGAACCACTGCAAAACTCCGGTTAATGGTTATCAAAAGTTATACCTTTAAGAATACATGTCCCTTAAACCAACTAAAGTTCAATCACCTACCCTTTTGAAGCCAGGTTCCATACTTCCAGAAAGCACGACAACAACAGGGGATTCACTACCAGTAATGCACATCAGCCCTTTCCATATTATTAAAGCTGACGTAACAATCATACCTGCAAAGATGATGAGATAAACAAGGCTCAAAAATCAGAATACTCCTTATTCAAGAGCTAAAATATGTCAAGACTCAAGACTGCACAAATGTTAACTCTCTGCACATTGATTCATAAAAACAAAAGCACCACCAGGTTATCATAAACTTCATTGCAAAAACCAGTTGCACACCTACATTCTAACTCACATAAAGGCTCCATTCCCAATTATTAGTTTATGTAAGCTTCAATCATGTTGCAGTGCCATATAAAAAGCTTGTTTATATAGTTAAACTAGAAACTAACAGCACGAAAAGCAAAAGAAATGAATAGGAAGACAATTATCCGGATATTCACAACCCGCTTCGCAATTCAGTTACGATGATTCATACCCTAGTTCAAACAATCAATGAAGATCTACAGATTAAAATCGCAATTGCAGTGAATCGCGTAGGATCACCGACAAACTTCCAACAACAAAGTAGATCAGTAGGTTAAAGTAAATCATCGAATATCTAACGAGAATAATGAAATTGTAAGATGTAAAGCGAAATTACGGACCAAGGCTAATGGCTTGAGTGAATAGTTGTCGGAACTGCATAGATTTCAATGAATCGATTTGCTCCCCGATCCATCCCATCTCTCTCGTTCCCAAATTTCGCTCTGTGTAGTCTTGATTTAACGGAGTGAAGAAAATCAAGAAATTTTGCCCTAATTGTTCATACGTTACTCTGATATAAACATGTTCCAGAAAGTTACAATATGGACCCTGGACTACGTGTTAAGTGATACTTTTTGTGGTTTTGATTTAAAATTAAAAAAAAATTGTTTTATGAGGTGTGTTTGGTTTGTAAAGTTCGATTCAGTTGGAATTCGAATTTTATTTTTTTAATGTCTTTAATTTATAATGTTTATTAAAATTGAAATTTGAATATAAACGGATTGAAATTGAAATTAATTTTATTAATGTAGGTCCGTAGCGTGATACGTATTTATAAAATCTATATCAAATGTCACAAACGCAAGTACGGAATTCTAGCGTAAGTGTCTGGGGAGTACAAGCAACGCAATAAGATAACAAAATGATCACGTAATAAACACACAAAACCCAATGATTACAGATGAGAATACTAAACCTATTATAATGGAAAACGAAACACGCAAAACTGTTAGTTAGTCTCGTCTAGTAGTTTAGCTTAAATACTTAGTAGTTTCGTTACACTATGACTCTGACAAACATAAAGCTATACTAAACATAACCAAATACAAAAGATACGAAGATTCAAGTTGTTGTCGCATAACTATGCACCTATACTTGAGATTTTTAAGTAAAGAATTTTAATAATCATTTCAAATTGTGAAGAATTGTAATGGAATCTTCGACCACTAGTTGTTCTCATGTTCACCACAACTTGTCACCTCTCACCCCACCGCCAACCCTACCATGCCATTGACCACCACCACAGCCACTGTAGGCAACCGTGGTTGTCGTAGCCGCCACCCCTCTTGCCGCCATAACCGCTCCCACCCATCGTCACCATCACCACCGCCACCCACCGTAACCATCCCCCTCTCCCTCTCCCCGTTGTCCCACACCTGTAGCAACTAACAACAAATGTATTTTTAGTTTATAATTTAAACCCTTTTGATAAACTCTAAATTTTTATTTCAGTTCCTTTGATTAATTTCAATTGCTTGAAAAGAATTTCACAAACCAAACGCACCAAATGATTTATTTAAAAAAAATGTTATCATTAGAAAAACTTATAACTCAATGGAACGTTTATTATTATTGAACTAAATCAAATTCATAAATTATAAAAAGTTGTAAAACGTTAAGAGAAATCAAAACGCATAAAAGTATGGATGGATATTACTTATCAAAGACTTAATTCATAAGTTATTTCATTTCATGGTAATCTCCTTCTTCGGTGATCGGTCATGTATTTTTTTTAACGGCAAATGTACGACCCTGCTTCGGAAGATAAGTGTTATGTTAATCGGGCCCACCTATCCGTATTCCAGCCAGGACCGCACCCCCAACCCCTCAGAAGGAAACTCATTGCTGAGAAAACCTCCTGGCTTAACTTTGAACATTTTGCTTAAACTAAAACTTCAACCATGACCTTCTCTTATTTACATTTCATCTATTTTGAGTTGCAATTTGTTTGTAAGTAGTTCTGTCTTGGGTATTTATTTCAGTTAAATGACATCTTCAGTGGAGGTTTTTGAAGGGCATCCCCATTAATGATTCTTAATTGGATAATTTGTTATTCAAATTATATTTGAGAAAATTTTTAATTGCGCATCGGTGGTGTATGTTTGTTTGATATATGTATTGGAATAATTTTTGTTGACTACAAACTTTGAATAAAGAAAGACAAGTTTATTATATTTATATTAACCTATTAATTAATTTAATATATATGAATTTTAACTAATTTTTGTTGTTATATTGGCTCGCCAGTAAGATTGGTGGAGCCAATTTTAATAGCCAGGTAATTTGAAAAAAATACAAAAATAAATCTACAGAGATAGAAGAACTTCAAATATAAACGAATTCAAAATACAAAATTTACCAATTTGTTAACATCCACCACAAATTTTGGGTGAATGTGCTGGAGTAGAGAAAGGAATACGAATAAATTCCATGAAATCTTATTTAATCCTAAAACATGTACATGGATATGAATGAAACCATTCAATCAGCCCGTCCAATCGAATGATTGCACTAGAAAACATTAAACCAGCCGGTTCAACCCTTGATATATTTGGACAAGTTGAAGCAACAAAATACTAAAATCTTAGGGATGATTGTAAATTTATCTATAGCTTGTTCATGGGTGTAGCTAGACTAATCTAACGTAATTTATGTCAATTTACATATTGTATAAAATTAGTTTGATAGACCACCAAAATGTATTTAAATTTTGTATACAGATTATCTCAAACTTTTTTCAAAAAGTTATAATAAGATGATTTCAAAACATTATAAAAAGATAAAGTACTCTTCTAATTTTGATAAGTTACAATAATACATATAATAATGATTTTACAAAATACCTTATACTCTTTGAATAGTTTCTTAAAAGAGAAATATACATGAAAGTAATGAGTAATGTAATTGTTATTTCATTATTTAAATTATTAGAATTCATAGTAATGAGTGGTACAATGGTGTGTAAAAGTATGTATTAATTTTACCAAGAACATGCCACCTATTTGGAGTTATTTTAATATTCTTTTCAAAGTAAAAGATGTCCAAGTAGTTTGGCAAATGTGTTTGACCCAAAAAACTAATGAATATTGAATGCTAAATCTAAACCTTTATGAAGAAAAAGACCATTATTAATATAATATCTTCTCATTTGTCCCCATTCGCATCCCACCTTAATACATATATATACCTCTTTGGATCCTCACTTACTATCAACACTTTATTTGATCTTTCAAGTAATTAACCATGACCAAAAGACTCATGACCACCCAACCCACTTTCAAAATCTCCAAGAAACAAACCACCCATCAATTCAACAGCCTCATAAAAGCTTTAAAACCAAAGGTATATATAACTAGCTCTTCCAACTTCAAGACTCTTGTTCAAGAGCTCACCGGCAACGGTTCACATCATGTTGTATCATCCGAACCGACTCATGTGATCCATATTGATGACCATGTTGGCCCTGATCCAAGCCCCGGTTCCAGCCCTGATCCTAGTTTAGATGACATGTTCATGTCCTTGGATTACGGTAATTCTTCGTACGAAGAATTAGGGTTGCAGTTGCCAGAAGATCCGGTCATGAACTATGTGAATCATGAGATTGAGCTTGCAAACATTGAGTCATGGCTCCTAGACCTTGATCCACCGGCTTGTATCTGTGATGTACCGTTTATGCCACCCGTGGGCACGTACGAGTATAACTACAACTTGTAGTTTATCATGTGATACATATCAGTGTTTATGTATATTATATGTTCATCGTATTGTATATCTTGTTAATATATTAATTGTACATGTATGGTTGTATATTCTCCCTTTTTATTCAGTATTATTTTTTTTGCTTATGTTTCAAGTGCAAACTTAATAAATAATAAAATGCAGAAGCTCTTGCTATGAATGTACTTCACCGAATCTATCTTAATTTTTTTTTTATGTATAGAAACTCGGAACTAGCTTGGTTACTTCATTAAAGATGCTAGCAAACCGTTGTTTCAGATTACTAAATTATGCGTTTGAAAAACCCTAGACCAACTTGTGTCAATTCCAGACCAAAAATAAACATGTTTGATTCGATTCTTATTTCTCGACTGCCCTATTCAAGTCGGCTCCAAACCAATGGGGGCCCTAGACATTCCCACAATTTGGGTGGTACCGCGTGCGTGGGGGTGGCGCACCCCTCGTTACCGCAGAGTGAAATGCACTGTCCTAAACGGAGCATTGGTGTAAACCCGCTTATGGTGGCATGAAAGATGAGCAGGTAAATGTCACTATACCAACAGTGCATTCACCGCTAGTTCCACCATGTCAACTTTCTATGGCTTCGGCTTAGGGCTGTTTACGAGCCGAGCCAATCCGAGCGAAGGTATGCTCGAGCTCGCTCGGATTTAAAATCGAGCCGCTCGGATCGGATCGAATTTATAGAAGCGAGCGGAAAACTTATGCTCGTGCTCGGATCGATTTTAACCGAGCAGCTCGGTTTCGCTCGGTTTTATAACAAATTTAGCATAACAAAATACATACCGGCTCCGTTTAGCTCGGTTTTTCATTCATTCAAGAGTTTCAAGTTTCAATAACAAACCTAACAAGTTAACAAAAAACCATATGAAATAAAAGTAACACAAAATACAAATTCAAACACATTAAGTTCTAAATCAAACTCAAATTCTTAGAAAGACAATATATCTAATCTCCAAAAAGTCCACCAATGATAATTTTCACGACCATTTTCATATCCACCTAAAAAAAAGCAAAAGCAAAGTATAATTAAACATTTTAAACTAAGCATTATAGTATATATTGTAGGCTTCAATAGTATTGACAATGTACATACAAAGGTTTTATAGAAATATATACCTTTCATATCTATTAGTTGTTACCACACTCATCTGGAATCAAGACATCAATCTCCAATTTTTCTTCTTCTTTTGTAGATTTCTAGACATTAAAAGATATCAAAAGTATTAGTCTAAAGTATAAAATAGAAACGAAGAAAAATATGAATATAAACTTACTTCCAATGTTTGTATGGTTTTTTCTTCACCATTTTTCCTTTGTACATACCATCAATGTCTACAAAATATGGATGCACATCAGAAGAATTCTTTCTCTTCTTTGTACATACATCATTCTTATCTTTCAGTTCATCAACTAGCTCGACACTTTCTCCATCACTTAGCTCAACATTAGAAGTCTCAATTCCATTCGATTCTTTTTTAGAAGACATTCTACAAAAAATACATATATTAAGTTTAAACAAACAATACATACACATATGACATACTCTTAAATATGACTTTTGAACAGTGTAAGTGTGTAACCAAAATAACAATTATTAGGTTTGAAGTCACAGATAATCAGTTTCTAGTGTTCGAGAACAGTGTAAGTGTGTAACCAAAATAACAATTTTAATTATCTGATAATTTAGGCATCAAATAATATTTTAAGAGTAACTGCAAAAAAACTTAACTCATAACCTATTTAATCATAAGAGTTTTAAAAAAATAACACATCCAAACACCTCCTGCAACCCATTTTGTCACAAACAATAACATATCACATAAACTACTTTCAAAATGTAGTTTACAGACATGCACAAGAAGGGGTTAACAGTTCTTGTTTTCCTTGCATACCCATGGTGCTAAAATTTCTCATCGACTCATGAAAAGCATGTGCACCTATTTGCAGATTTATAACCGATGATGAGATAAATCCACGCCAATTTACAGATTATTCAAACCCACTGATTTGATTGACTACGAAAATTTAGAGTAAGAACACCTTCTTCTCACAGATTTAAGCATAGTAACATACTAATATTAAACACAATAACAAACTTAGAAATCATTAAAACAAAATAATTAAAAAAAGCTAGGGTTTGAATCTAATATAGACAAATAAACTAAAAAACAAACTTAGAAATCTAACCTTACAACCTTCAAATCTTGAATGACGGCCGATGGGGTTGTGAGGGACCGGAGTTGTCGTCAGTTGTCGGTCGCCGATGGGGTTGTGGATGACGGCGTTGTTGTCCTTGTGGATGCCGGCTGACGGGGATGCAGGGTAGAAGGGAATGCCGGTGTCCTTGTGGTGTCACCGGTGGGGTTGTGGATGGCGCGGCCGCGTAGAGTGGAAGGGGTTGCCGCCTTGCCGGTGGCTGTGAAGGGTTGCAGGGTTGTTGATTGTGGAGACTGGAGGTGGAGCGTGGAATCGTGGATGGACTTGTGAGTTGAGGAGTTGTGGTGAATTAAGGGAATGGGTTTTTGAATTAGGTAATTAGTTTTGTAATTTTAATCAATTTAAATATTATACATTATATATATATATATATATATATATATATTCGAGCAAAACCGAACGAGCGGACCTTTGCTCGTGCTCTGCTCGTTTACAAACCAATCCGAGCCGCTCTGCTCGTTTACAACCGAACAGAATTCAAACGAGCATTTTCCGAACGATCGTCGAGCAATTCTCGAGCGTCGAACAGTTTGGACAGCCCTACTTCGGCTACTAAATTTTTTCAAAAGACAAATCTATTTTATTACTCAGAAAAAAAAAATAATTTACACGTACTGATAACCCGACTACTATTTCCTACTAATTGAGTTGGATTTTATATACTCTAAAGGACACCGTGACGCTTTACATTATTACGTTGCAGGTAAAATCATTTTCACACAAGAACTTAAAATACTCAAAGTATTCTCTGACTTGGCTTATCTAACTGTATTAAACAATAAAGTATTTTTTATAAGGTTATGCTATTTTGTATAATAAATATATATGATAACTTAAGGACCCTAGGTTATATATTTACACTAAGGTTGATAATTCCTAATACCACATAAACTAATGAGGTTTTAAGGTGTTATGTCTAGCTATTTAATAAACATGTTGTATCCGGTTAATCTTTTAGCCCGTTTAATAAAACGGTTTGGATTTGGATTAACTTACTAAATCTACTCAATTAAACTGGTAGATTTGTCACTCAATTTAAGTTTAAAAAAAATAACCAATTGGATTATACATTTTATACATTCAATACGTTTTAACTAATTTATTATAACCTGGCCCTTTACAACTTGTCAAATCATCAGCCAACTTGTTTACGAACCGTTGACCTGTTTAGATGATTAAGTTATATAGTTTTTGTTTGAGTTCATCAATTCAACCTGCTAACATACTAATATGACAAAAAACATAATTTTCACCCCTAAAGGACCCTAATACACATGCACACAGCACATACGCAAGGTTTTTTTATGACATCTAGGTTTTCAAGATCTATTTTGTGTAATTATCTAATAACTTTTCATATTTGTTAGCCTGATTCAGTTTTATTCTCAAACACATGCATATCAACAAGACAACAATATGGAAGTATTTACCTTACAAAATATTTTCTAAGTTGAATGTTAAATCAAATATGATTTATAAAAAAAAATTACAACCGGGGTGTAAACTGTTTTCAAACACATGATCCAAAAATATATAAAAAAATAAACAAATCCTTTATCGAATTGACGTATCTCCTAATAACAATATTTTCATAATTGAATGATAATTAAAGAAACGGTATTATAAAATACCATTTTCAAAAGAAAAAAAATATCTAACTAGAGTTACATTTAAATTTAAATATTTGTAGCAGTATAGTTTTATAATCATTTATAACATGACAATCATATACAAAACCAGTAGTTCAAAGTGTTTGCTGATCAACCCAATCCGATGCGTTTGACCCATAGACTCGTTTCCCCCTCAATCTATATTCACTCGTTACATGCGGACCACAACCAATTAGATCATAAGAACTCAAATTCCCTTCTTTAGGTATCAATGAGCATGTTCCTATATTCATTTATGGAGCTTTCTGTTAGAAGAATATGAAAGGATTCCAAGGACAGTTTCATAGACTTTTTGTCATGAACCCACCCTCCTCATTGCTTGTAACTAAAGTAAAGAAGATTATACCCAAAAGATATGCTTTGCTTCATCTTAAACAATCATACTACTTATATAACTTGGAGAAAGCATAATGTAATCACACATTTAACTTTTTACCGATCGAGAAGGAAACAAGCGAACAACATCGAAACACAAAAAACAATGGGGCTTCTTGCAACAATTGCTAGACATTTAGATACACTAATGGGGTACATGTCTATACTTGTATTGGATGATTAATTTGTAGATTTTTCATCTGGCTAACTTCTTTGATTTTGTTAATATGTTATAGGCCCGGAGTAATGCTCGTCTTCCCCTTGTAAGTTACACTTTCTTCTGATGAGAATACAAATTTGTCTAAGTTTGTTTTTCGAAACTAGGTTGTTGTTAGATGTATAATAACAGGTTGTTGTTCTGATGAGAATACACTTTCTTCTGATATATAATACCAAAATGAACGGTTAGACATACCAAACTATGGAGTTTTCATATATATAAATAATAAAAATAATATATATACATATAAGAGAGAATACAGTCTTTAAAAAAATAAACGATAAATTTTATTTTTTAATAACTGCACATGTATAAAAAGGAGTTTTTAGAGTTCTTATGTAAAATAAATGTTTTCATTTGATTCTCTGTGTATATATATATGATAAAACTTTTAGTATATCATACATATACACGTAAAATAAATATAATGCTTACAAAACATGGTTCGGCTGGATATGATATTTTTCTGTTTTAGAAAGAAGCAAGTGGAGAATTACGCCCCTCTACTCCTCTAGGCTCTAGTTGGGCCGTCGACCCAGTTCAGTAGAAACGGATAAATGGGCCAACATTATTATAATGGTTGTTTAAGTATTTAACTATGCATATGGCTTTTACGTTAGTCGGTTGGTGTTTTAAAATTTAAATAATCAACTTTTAATATTCATTATCCTTACATTCCAAATGTATTATTGTTTTACATATACTTCATGAATTTACAACAACTTGTGTGATCTTATAATTGCCATCATAATCCAATATTTAATAGTTGGTAACGATTTTCATTTAGCTTTTCCCTGGTGGCCTCTTGCCCCGTTTCGTTCCTCTTCTAGCATCCACGCCTTCATGACGATCTTTATTAATTGAATTTGTTGACGCGTGATGCAAAACATGCAAAGTTCAAGATTATTTCTTGTACTAACGACTATAATTGTATACATTTACAAAAAGGTATGCATCAATGATTGCACTAGAGAGTTCTACATCAGAAGATGATCAACAATGGCTCACGTATTGGGTTTTATACTCGTTCATTACCCTCTTCGAGCTTTCCTTTTGGAAAGTCCTCCAATGGTAATTTAATCAGTTTCACCTACATAAATTGGTAGTTATTATGCAACTCATAAGATCAAGCTTACAAGTTGCTATTTCACAAAGTGATTACTTTATTGTATTCACATGTTTTAATTCATATGCTTGAAAAAAAAAACAGGCTTCCATTTTGGCCCTACTTGAAGCTTTTGTTTTGCATGTGGTTGGTGCTACCTGGGATCAATGGGGCAGCATATGTATACGCAAATATAGCAAGAAAATATGTTAAAATCGGGAGTCATGTGAGTTCAAAGTACCCCGAAGGACAGAGGAAAGTCCTCCAAATGATGAGCCTTGATGCACGAAGGTCTGTGGAGCGTTACATAGAGAAATATGGACCCGAAGCATTTGATCGAGTTGTCAAAGCGGTAAATCATAAATGCCCTACATTTGAACATTTTGTCACACATCAATTATATCTTGATGCTGGTCCATTTTTAGCAATATTTGAACCACATTTTGAAAACTAGACAACTCATAATAATTATATATATAATAAAAGGTTTCAACCAATAATAATGTAATCATAACCATGATTAACAACTAACATACAATTAACATAAACAAGTTTCAATTAACTTACAAATAGTTTGAAATGACCTTTTTTTATACATATTCTGATTGCAGGCTGAAAAGGAAGCAAACAAAAAATAGGATGAAATATGGGCTTTTCTATTTCAACTCCATAAAAGTCTATGATATTGAATGTAAATTATTATATTAATGTTCTCATTGCTTGGTTTGTTTTATTTTTCTTAATTATTTTTAACATCTTAATATTGTCTTTACCATTCATGGCAGAATCATGATATAAAAGGGTAGTGAGAAACTAAGAAATGTTTGATAAATAGTGAGATTGATTATATAAACCTTACTGGTTTCTATTAATTTATGAGTTTTACTTACTTTTTGAAACATCTGATAAGCGAAAAACCAAGTGTTCATTCGATCAAAAGCTTCCTTTATTGTGTTATGTTGAGTGTCTTGTTTGACATGCATGACACGTTTAATATGACTAGCAAATTAGAATACGAAACGTTTAATACATCTATTAAACTCAGACACAACACACTTAATTAAAATTGTTATTTTTCGGACACACTAACATGAACATGTTTAATCGGCGAGTAATACCACATACCACATATAACAAACGTTAAATAGTTGGTTCAATAACATGAATGACACTATGCAACACGTTTAACACAATTCGGTTAGGATATAATAAAACACAACTAACACGATAAAATAAAAAATTAGAAAAATTAGAAAATATATTTAATTTATTATAAAAGTATAAAACTATGTTGAGTTGATAAATGGGTCAAACACGTGTTGTTAAACGGATTAGTTTGTTGAATCCATCTAGATACGTTTTTACTTGTATCATTAGCATGACAACCTGATCAAACAATGACCCTAATCGGACCCAAAAGCTCGTCAACATGAACAGGGGTTGAAGGCGATCTCGGGTAACTCGGGACTAGGCAGTTGGGGTTTGAGACTTAGAGGTGAAAAAAAAGAAAACCGGTTCGAAACCGAACTGAATTGGTCAAAAACCGGCCAGAACCTGTCAACAAACTGGACCGTGTGAAACTCAAACCTTTTTGACCTCATTGGCTACAAACCAAACCGATTCCAACCGCATGTTCGTGGGTAGAAACCGTTTTGTGCACCTCTAGTTTGGGTCTAGCCGTCTAGCTGCAGGATCTTGGGCCTGCTGATGGACCTCTTTAGTTTACATAGTTGTTTTTGGGGCACACATAAAAGGTTAATGATTTGTTATTGTTTTAAACTCTATTTACATCCAGTTTGATGAACATCTATAATTAAATTCAAAGGATGATAATAATAATTACATTAGTTATCGAAAGTTTAAGTTTTATGATTACTATTTTGGGTTATAAAATCTATAAATTTGTTTTATGAAATAATTAAAATCAATTCACGTTTATAAATGAAAGTATATATTCATAAAAGATGCTAAACAATCAGTTTTATGACCACAAATTTGTGGCTCCAATTCTCCAACTAGTGGTTGGTCTAATACGATGGCTATAATGAGTCAACTGTAGCATTGCGTCAATGACTTGAGTTGTTGAAGAGTTGTAACATATTGGGCATTTTGAATCATGCAGCAGTGTGTATCAATCATGAGAGCATCGTGCATTTCTACTTTATTCTTTGCCATTTTTCTAATTCTCTACTCATCCACTGCTCAGCCTTTTGAATCATATCCCCATACAGCAAATCTTTCAACTACATGGACCGCCAATTACTCGGCTGAGACATCCATACTCCGTAGAGAAACCAATGGAACTCTATTTACCTGTGGTTTCTTCTGTGTAGGAGATTGTACCTCTTACCTCTTTGCCGTATTCATTTCTGCATACTTCTACTCCTGGAACTATGAGGTCGTTTGGTCAGCCAACCGAGACTATCCGGTCAGGAAGAATGCAATATTGAATTTCACTGCAGCTGGAGAACTGGTCCTAAAAAATGATGATGGAAGCATAGTTTGGACCACCAACACCGCCGGAAAATCGGTTGCTGGCATGAAACTAACAGACACCGGAAATCTGGTGTTGTTTGATGGCCAGCACTCGGTAGTTTGGCAATCTTTTGATCACCCAACAGACTGTTTGTTACTTGGCCAAAGACTGTTCGAAGGTCAAAAACTGAAATCTAGTGTTTCATCAGCCGATTCATCGGAAGGTATGTTTTCTCTACAAGTCACTGATGAAGGTTTGTTTGCTTATGTTGAATCAAACCCACCTCAAGCCTATTACAGTATGTTTGTCAATAGAAACGGTACAAATAAGGGAATAAGATACGTGAGGTTCTTGAATCGGAGTTTGTCATTCTTTATAGATTCTTCCGAGTCAAGTGAGCCTTATAGTGTGATTGACATACCTCAGGCATCATCAACTCAGTATATGAAACTAATGCCAGATGGGCATTTGCAAGTGTTTGAATTGCAATCTAATTCTGGAAGGGAGACAATAGTAGACGATATTACTGAAAGTTATCTTAATGACTCATGCCGCTATCCATTAACTTGTGGAAGAAATTCCATTTGCTCGACTAATCAACAATGCAGTTGTCCTGGAATAGAATATTTTAGACAAGTGAACAATCGCCAACCCAACCTGGGTTGCTCTGAAATTAATCCTCTCAAATGTGATTCTTCACAAGATCATGTCTTCATCACACTCAAGAACGTCCGGTACTTCACCTCGACTCCTGACATGAAGTGGGTGGATATGGAGACTTGCAAACAAGCTTGTCTAAACAATTGCTCGTGCAAAGCAGCCTTTTTTCAGTATTATTCAGATGCTTCAAGTGGATATTGTTTTTTACCTTCCGAGATATTTACAATGAAGAATGTTGATCAACCTGATTTAAATTATATAGCTTTCTTAAAAGTCCAGATTGTTACGTCACATCGTTCGTCTCCACAAGTTGCAAGAGTTGTAGGCTCTGCGATTGGAAGTTTTGTGCTTTTGCTTGTTGTGGTCATAGCATTTATTACGTACATAGTTCACAAGCGAAAAAGGGATGCTGAAATAGATGAAGGGTATATAGATCAAGTTCCAGGAATGCCGAATCGGTTTGGTTATGAAGAGCTAAAACCGCCACTAAGAATTTTAGTAAGAAGCTTGGTGAAGGGGGATTTGGATCCGTTTTCGAAGGAAACCTCAAAGATGGGTTGAAGATTGCTGTAAAACGCCTTGAAGGTCTTTCACACGTTAAGAAATCATTTCTAGCCGAGGTTCAATCCATTGGCAGCATTCACCATGTGAATCCAGTTAGACTTAGAGGATTCTGTACTTGGAAATCACAAAGATTTCTAGTGTATGACTTCATGAGTAACGGATCGTTAGACCGGTGGATCTACCATGGAAATCGAGAACACATACTTGAATGGAACTGCAGAAAGAAGATCATTCTTGATATAGCCAAAGGTTTAGCATATCTCCACGAAGATTGTAGGCAAAAAATCATCCACCTCGACATTAAACCTCAAAATATACTCTTAGACGACAAATTCAATGCCAAACTATCTGATTTCGGGTTGTCCAAACTCATAGATAGAAATCAATCCCAAGTGATGACTACAATGAGAGGAACCCCTGGGTATCTGGCTCCCGAATGGTTAAGCTCAATTATCACTGAAAAAGTGGATGTGTATAGCTTTGGAATCGTTCTCTTGGAGATCTTGTGTGGTAGAAAGAATTTTGACCGATCTCAGCCAGAAGAAAGCTGGCACTTGCTCTCTGTCTTTCAGAAATGTTTGGAGCAAGGAACGTTGTTGGATATTGTCGACAAACACAGTGAAGATATGCTAATAAATGGTACTGAGGTTGTGGAGATGGTGAAGATGGCTTCATGGTGTTTACAAATTGATTATACGCGCAGGCCTTCTATGTCGTCAGTGGTTAAGGTGTTAGAAGGAGGGACGAACGTCGAATCTGACTTAAATTATAACTTCACAGATCCAAGACTACAGAAAAGCAACAGTCAAGAGAAAGATTTAACACCATTTCTTCCTTCTATTCTATCCGGACCAAGGTGAGTAAGTAGTTTCAAAGGTTCTTATGGGTCATTTGTGTGCTTCTGTATTTTGTTTCTAAATGAACTGTACTATATTTGTTGTGATTACAGATTATTTTCATTGCAATAAGTTCATGTTATCATGATTCTAGCTACTTATTATATGTGCATTCAGCTTCATTGATAATGATCAGTTCTTCAAGTTAAAAATGACCAGAGGATCAGGGCCATCCTCTTTAGAAGAAACAATGGACCCCAGGCCCATTTTGGTTAGAAGAGTTTTGCCACGAACCAAATTGATAGTTTAGATCTGTTACCCAACCTCTCATTTTAAGAGGCTTAATTGAGGCATCTTAATATTTTTAAGCCCTAAAACACACCCTAAATTTGGGTCTTTTTATCCTAGGAATTAGCAAGTGCATTACCGCTCTTCAATGTGATGGTTCCAAAGAGTTTAGTCTAGAAATATCGGCTTAGTTTTTGAAGATAAATCTTGGTTTAGATTTGAAGAATGTGAATTTTGGGGAATTTTGGTTTTATGAACATCTTAACATGAATTCGATTAGAATGGAATGCTGTAACTAAGAAAATGAGAAGAATTTTAATTTTTTTGATGTTGTTTTTCTTTTAACATCAAACGCAAACACTCTAAATTGAAGGGGGGAACACCATGTAATTAGACCAGAGGCCTTTCAGTTGATAATAATTAAATAGAAAAAAAATATATGTTGATAATATAAATAAATAGACGTGAACAAAGATAAAGCTTAGAATAAAAAAATTGAAAGCAAAGGTGTCAAAGCACATGTAAAACAAGTTAATTTATCTGAAACGTGCTAAAACCCATGCGTTGAATACTCACACCTGCTACTTCATCTTCTTCACATTTTCACACCTCCACCACTTCATCTCCTTGGCACTCTCTCGCTGCTACTGTCTAGAATCTATATCCTGGCCGCCACCGAATAGCTGCAAGCTGTTGGTTCAGGCCCCAATCCACACACACGAAACACAGTTTACTGCTTGAACTCTCTTGTTATGTTCATTCATAATCAAACATTACATTAAATAGAAAAATTAACTCTTGCACCTAAAGAAAAGGAGAACCACTAACCCACTAATCCACTACTTTGACTCAACAAACTAATAATAAACATGAGACTAAAATAATACTCTTCATAACCCGTATCCATGACCCGACGACCCGTACCAATCAAGATTAATCCAACATTCACCCCCTTAATCTTGATCTCGATTCATACTTTTCACTTCTTGATTGAACTACAGGATCTTTGCTCGTTACTTGCCTCACACGACTTAATCACCACCAAATTAAACCACACGTACAGGTCTGTTTTGTTTGAAGCATAGTTTGGACCACCAACACCAAGGATCTTGAACGGGAGTTTGTCGTTACTCGTGAATTCTTCCGAACCAAGTGATCCCGAGGACCTGATTGACATACCTCGGGCATCATCAGCTCAGTATATGAAACTGATGCCAGACGTGCATTTGAAAGTTTTTGAATGGCAATCAGCAGGGTGGAGAGTGGTAGAAGATCTTACTTCACATTCTTTGGAAGAGTGTAATTATCCTAGGTTTGTGAAAAAACACCATCTGCTCGAATAATCAACAATGTAGTTATCTACACAGAATATTTTTGAGCAGTGAACTATCACCAACCATACCTAGGTTGCTATGAAATTACTCCTCTTACATGTAACTCTACAAAAGATCACGATTTTATCAAACTCGAGAACTTCAAGTACTTCACCTTTATTCCCAACATGGAGGGGGTGGATATAGAGACTTGCAAACAAGCATGTCTGAACAACTGCTCATGCAAAGCAGTTTTTCTTCAGTATTATACAAACGCTTCGAGTGGAGATTGTTTCTTCCCTTCCGAGATATTTACAATGCAGACTACTGCTTCATACAATAACATTACAACTTTCATAAAAGTCTAGAATGTTAGATCGATCACATCCATCGTCACATCAAGTTGTAACAATTGTAGGCTCTACGATTACAAGTATTGTGCTTTTGCTTGTAGTGGCCATAGGGTTTATTATGTATGTAGTCTACAAGTGAAAAAAGGATGCTGAAATGCAGGATGATAATTTTTATCAAGTTCCAGGAATGCCAAACCAGTTTTCTTATGAAGAACTAAAAACCACAGAGAGAATTTTAGTAAAAAGCTTGGGGAAGGAGGATTTGGAGTGGTTTTGAAGGGAGTCTCAAAGATGGCTCCAAGATTGCTGTAAAATGCCTTGATAGCCTTTCACATGTTAAGAAATCATTCCTGGCTGAGGTTCAATCCATAGGCAGCATTCACCATGTGAACCTAGTCAGACTCGGAGGATTCTGTACATGGAAATCACAATGTTTTCTAGTGTATGATTTCATGAGTAACGGGTCATTGGATAAGTGGATCTACCATGGAAATCGAGAACATGCACTTGATTACTTGAATGGGAATGTAGAAGAAAATTATTCTTGATATAGCCAAAGGTTTAGCATATCTCCACGGAGAATGTAGGCAAAAAATCATCCACCTCGACATTAAACCTCAAACATACTCCTTGACGACGAATTCAACGCCAAAGTATCTGATTTCGGGTTGTCTAAACTCATGGATAGAAATCAATCCCAAGTGATGACTACAATGAGAGGAACCCCTGGGTATTTGGCTCCCGAATGGTTAAGCTCGTTTATCACTGAAAAAGTGGATGTCTATAGCTTTGGAATTGTTCTCTTAGAGATCTTGTGTGGGAGAAAGAGTTTCGATAGATCTCAGCCAGAAGAAAGCTGGCACTTGCTCCTGTCTTTGAGAGATGCTGGAGCAAGGAACATTGTTAGATATTGTGACATGAGCAGTGAAGATATGCAAATAAATGGCACCGAGGTTGTGGAGATGATGAAGATGGTTTCATGGTGTTTACAAACTGATTATGTGCGAAGGCCTTCAATGTCATCAGTGGTTATGGTGTTAGAAGGACGAATGGACATTGAATCAAACTTGGATTATAACTTCACAGATCCAAGACTACAAAAAAACAATAGTCTTGTGAAAGATTTAACACCATTGCTTCCTTCTCTTCTATCTGCGCGTAAGTAGTTATAAACATTCTTTGGGATCATTTCTTTGCTTCTGTAGTTTGTTTCCAAATGAATTGTATCATGTAATTTTTGTTTTGATTAGAGATTAAAACCATTGCAATAAGTTCATATCATCTATCAGCTCTTCGAGTATGAAATGGCTTGAGGATCAGAGTTATCCTATTTAGAGGAAACAATAGGCCTCAGTTGCCATTGCCTTGTTCTACAATAAAGCATTAACCTCTTACCTTTTTGAGATATTCATTGTTCAAACCGATGATGTGTATATACCATTCGACATCACCTAGTCTGGTCTACCACCAAGACTATCGGATCAGGCACGGTGCAATATTAGATCTCGCTCCAATCAAACGAGACTATTTGTTTCGAGTGAAGTATGTTAGTTTCTTAAATGGAGTTCATCTTGGTTTGTTAGCTCCCCTAAGCGATGGCCGTCTCCTTATATACCTATTTAAGGTACACCGAACATATGTGACTCATTTCTTGAATGAGTTGAGTTGGGTTAAAAATGTCAGTCTACTTAATACATACAAAGGATCAAATTGGCCGGTCGCCATTATACAATTCGATAACTTAAAACATGTCTGCATTTATGAGCACCACACACTGTGTTGTCACCGCCTACTAGTAACAATCACCGGGCCTCTCACAACAGCGCCTACACCGCCAATACCGTATCCGACACTATCACTGCCACTAGCCACCAAAAATAGCAGAGAGGCCATATTACTACTTTTCTAAACAACCAATTTCAAAGCAAGCCGTTTTTGGTTAGAACTCGTTTTCGACCCTAGCCAAATGATGCTTTTTTTAAAATGGGTATTTTGACCCAAACCTGTCTAGACCCATTCCCAACTTGATCCGTCATTTTGCCAGGCTTAGTTAGAGGCAACTTAATCTTTTAAGACCCAAACACCCTAAATTGGGTCTTTTACATAGCAAAATCGGTTCAACAAGACCGTGATTCAGACAAATTATACGAAAAGTTTAAAATTCTCATCAAAAAGTGACTATTGTATATCACATTTTCACCTAAAGATATATGGCTTAGTTGTACCAAGATGTATAGAAAAAAGATGTACCTCTTTAATGGTTGAGTATTCAAGTCTTATGATGAACAATCTGTATAGATTTAAGAGTAGCATGGGAGAATGTGTGAGCTATCAATTCAAAAACATTGCACGCTATATATGGTCTCATTGATTATATAGGGTAAGGTAACAAAAAGAATCATACATAGGTGCACTGCTATATTAAGAAAAAATGACTTTACATTCGAGTATGCATTAGTAGTAGTCACGGGAATATAACTTCAATAGTATTCAGTAGTTACTTTTATCATATGTCTATTCATCACTATATTAGTAACTTCACTTAAAATTTTTATAATTTAATTATTTTCTAACCTGGTTCAAAAGAAACCACATAGAAGCATCTTCAGCATTCAACTGGTTTGTGATGCATAATGCGAAGTAATTAACACAATTATGCTTCTTATATAGACTTTTGAGACACTATGCGACTTTTCTAACCCGAAGCCCGGGCCGACCCGCCCATTTTGCAAGGCTTATTAGGTCTCCTCCGCACTCAAACACTGAATATGTAAATATTGTAAATGAACGCTAAGAACCAAATATGTACAAATTTCGCTCAGCGTTTAACATGTTATAACCAGTGTTAAAATATAAAAGTTTTAGAAAGACGAAAGTACAATAAAATTTAAAAATAACGATAATAATCAAATAGATAAAAAGACATACGGATAATATAATTAAATAGACATGAATAAGATAGAGCTTAGAATAAAAAACTGAAAACAAGCCGTCAATGCACATGTCTAACAAGTTAATTTATTTAAAGCGTGCTAAAACCCATACGTTGAATTATCCCACCTGCTTTCCTCCACACTTTCACACCTGCACCGCGTCTCCTCTCCACTTTCACACCTCCTCCGGCCGCAGCCGCTGCTGCTTTCCATATCCGGTTCAACCCGGTGCACCGTTCGACATAAAGCGGTCTGATCGGTGCATGCCAAACCGGTGGTTTCGAGGTGCGGTATGTTTTTACATCATGCTCATAACAGATTAAATATTTTGAATCAAGCATTCCTCATATATAGGTTCTTCAGTGTTCATCAGTCATGAGAATATTAAGCATTTCTAGTAGTTTATTCTTCACCATTTCAATGGTTCTCATGTTGTCTTGCTACTCACCCACCGCTCAGCCTTTTGCATCATATCCTACACCAAATGTCTCCACTACATGGACCACTGAGGCACCCATACTCGTTAGAAAAACCAATGTGGCTCAATTCGTATGTGGCTTCTCATGTCAAGATAACTGTACCTCTTTCTTTTTTTCCATATTCATTTATGGAACCGATGATCAACAAGGTTGGAATTCTGCGGTCGTTTGGTCAGCCAACAGAGACTATCCCCTCACGGAAAAGCTTTACTGAACTTCACTGCGGACGGAGAATTGGTCGTTAGGGATGTAGATGGAACCATAGTTTGGACAACCAACACTGCAGGAAAATCCGTAGCTGGCATGAACCTAACTGATACTGGAAACCTGGTGTTGTTTGATGACCAGAACTCGGTAGTTTGGCAATCTTTTGATCACCCAACAGACACTTTGTTACCTGGCCAAAGACTGTATCAAGGTCAAAAACTGAAATCTAGTGTTTCTTTAACCAATGCTTCGACGGGTCAGGAAGGTTATTCTCTTCAAGTTAGGGAAAATGGGTTTGTTACTTACGTTGAATCAAACCCACCTCAAGTCTACTACGGTTGGTTGATCGAGAGCCGCAATACAAATAAAGGAAGAAGATACATGAGGTTCTTGAACGGGAGTTGTCGTTACTCGTGAATTCTTCCGAACCAAGTGATCCTGAGGATCTGATGGACATACCTCAGGCATCATCAGCTCAGTATATGAAACTGATGCCAGATGGGCATTTGAAAGTTTTTGAATGGCAATCTGAAGGGTGGAAAGTGGCAGATGATCTTACTTCACATTCTTTGGAAGAGTGTAGTTATCCTTTGGTTTGTGGAAAAACGCCATTTGCTCGAATAAACAACATGTATTTGTCCCGGAACAGAATATTTTCGAGCAGTGAACTATCACCAGCCCGACCTAGGTTGCTCTGAATTACTCCTCTCACATGTAACTCAACAAAAGATCAAGATTTTATCAAACTTGAGAACGTCAAGTACTTCACTTTTGTTCCCAACATGGAGGGGGTGGATATAGAGACTTGCAAACAAGCATGTCTAAACAATGCTCATGCAAAGCAGTTTTTTTCTTCAGTATTATACAAACGCTTCGAGTGGAGATTGTTTTTTCCCTTCAGAGATATTTACAATGCAGACTACTGCTTCATACAATAACATTACAGCTTTCATAAAAGTCCAGAATGTTAGATCACATCCTTCGTCTCATCATTGCAGCAGTTGTAGGCTCTACGATTGGAAGTATTGTGCTTTTGTTTGTAGTGGCCATAGGGTTTATTATGTATGTGGTCTACAAGCAAAAAAGGGATGCTGAATGCAGGAAGATAATTTAGATCAAGTTCCAGGAATGCCAAATCGGTTTTCTTATGAAGAACTGAAAACCTCCACAGAAAATTTTAGTAAAAGCTTGGTGAAGGAGGATTTGGAGCGGTTTTTGAAGGGAGTCTCAAAGATGGCTCTAAGATTGCTGTAAAATGCCTTGAAGGCCTTTCACATGTTAGAAATCATTCCTGGCTGAGGTTCAATCCATAGGCAACATTCACCATGTGAACCTAGTCAGACTCAGAGGATTCTGTACATGGAAATCACAACATTTTCTAGTGTATGATTTCATGAGTAACGGGTCATTGGATAAGTGGATCTACCATGGACATCGAGAACATGCACTTGAATGGGAATGCAGAAAGAAATTATTCTTGATATAGCCAAAGGTTTAGCTTATCTCCATGAAGAATGTAGGCAAAAAATTATGCATCTTGATATTAAGCCTCAAAATTACTTCTTGACGGCAATTTCAATGCCAAAGTGTCTGATTTTGGGTTATCTAAGCTCATTGACAAAAATCAAACTGAAGTGATGACTACCATAAAAGGAACCCCCGGCTATATCGCTCCAGAATGGCGGAGCTCAATTATCACTGAAAAGGTGGATGTATACAGCTTTGGGATCGTTCTCTTGGAGATCTTATGTGGAAGAAAAGTTTTCGATAGATCTCAGCCAGAAGAAAGTGGGCACTTGCTCTCTGTCTTTCAAAAATGCTGGGAGCAAGGAACATTGTTAGATATGGTTGACAGAGACAGTGAAGATATGCAGGTACACAAAACTGACGTTGTGGAGATGATGCAACTAGCTTCGTGGTGTTTACAAACAAACTTTAAGAGAAGGCCTTCAATGTCAGCAGTTGTTAAGGTGTTAGAAGGAGGAATGAAGGTTGAATCGAACTTGGATTACAACTTCACAGATCCAACGGTTCACGAAACAGAAGATGGAGATGAGAAATATTTCACACAGTTGTCAGCATCTCTTCTCTCAGGGCCAAGATAAGGAGCCATGAGGTTCGATCTTGTGCATCATTTCTATGCAGTTATTTACTTGGGTGTCTTCAACTGCAATTCTCTGATCTTTTATTGCTGCTCGTATTTTGTAAACTCCAAGTGATGGATTTTTAAATATAAGTTCAGGTTTGTATATGTATCTTCAAGGTGGTACCAAATGGCAGAGCATTCAGCTGCCCTTATTGACTATTATCAGGTTCCGACCTTTGTAATAACGATTCCTAAACTTAGTAAAATGAAACAAACTTTTCAATCAGGGTTAATAAATAACAAATGATGTAACTTAAATGAATCTGTGATTCAGTAGAAACTAAAAACAATACATACAAAGAGGATTTACCTCTTACCAGGTATGCTGAAATTAGAGGAAGTGCATTTAGATCAAGTGTCAGAATGCCGACTCATTTTTCTTATGAATAGTTAAAGATTGCCACTGAGAATTTTAGTAAAAAACTTGGTGAAGGTGGATTTGGATCAGTTTCGAAGGGAGTCTCAAAGACGGGTCAAAGATGGCAGTAAAATGCCTTGAAGGTTTTTCACATGTTAAGAAATCATTTCTAGCTGAGGTTCAATCATTGGCAGCATTCACCATCTGAATCTGGTTTGCATTTAGAGGATTTGTACATGGAAATCACAACAATTTCTTGTGTATGATTTCACGAGTAACGGCTAATTGGACTAGTGGATCTATCATAGAAATCGAGAATACATACTTGAATGGAAATGCGAAAAGAAAGTCATTCTTGATATAGCCAAAGGTTTAACATCTCCATGAAGAATGCAAGCAAAAAATCATCCACCTTGACATTAAACCTCAAAACATACTTCTAGGCCATAATTTCAATGCCTAAGTATTTGATTTCAGATTGTCTAAGCTCATTGATAGAAATCAAACCCAAGAGATGACTACGATCAGAGGAACCCCAGGTTATCTGGCTCCAGAATGGTTGAGCTCGGTTATCATAGAAAAGGTGGATGTGTTCAGCTATGGAATAGTTCACTTAGAGATCTTGTGTGAGAGAAAGAATTTGATAGATCTCGGCCAGAAGAAAGAAGAAAGCTGGCACTTGCTCTCTGTCTTTCAAAAATACCGGGAGCAAAGAACATTGTTGAAGATAGTTGGCATGAACAATAAAGATATGCAAATAAACGGTACAGAGGTTGTGGAGATGATGAGGATGGCTTCACAGTGTCTACAGACCGATCATACGCTAAGGCCTTCAATGTCAACAATGTTAAGGTGTTAGAAGGAACGAACTTTGAACCAAACTTGGATTATAACTTCACAGATCCAAGACAAAAAGAATCATAAATAGACGGCTGGCGGCACATCAACAAGAGAGAGGCCAATCTTACGCGTAAGTTATGAGATTCTTGAGTCTCATCGGCATAAGTTTATTCTGTCTATGACCAATTCGGTAGAAATAAAAGTTAGTGGCCATTTTTGTAATTTGTTTACGTTGACTTTTGACTTTTTGATTTTGTATATGAACACTCAGATTAAAAAAGGCGCGGAAAAATTTTGTGATTTTCTTAAGACTTTTGAGATGCTCTTCACCTTTTTCTTTATTGTTTATATTCTTTAATTGTTTACTTTTTTTTTTTTTTTTACTTTCCAAACATCTGTTTATAGTCAGTTGTTTAACTTTGTTAAAGTGATACGTTCTTTGTATCTTTTTATATTTTAAAGGATGTTTGAACACACACTTTTATGGTTACAAGGTTGTGGCTACACCAAGCGGTGGGTCCAACACGGTTAGCTTGGCTCCAATGAGTAACTAAAGCATTGACTTCACTTAGACTTATGAAGACTTATAACAGATTGGATATCTTGATTCAAGCATTAGTCCTTCATAGCGTTCATCAGTCATGAAAGCTCATGGATTTCTAGTTTCTTTTTAGCCTTTTCACTATTTGTCATGTTATCAGCCACTGCTCAGCCTCTTGATTCATATCCTACAACAAATCTTTCCACTACATGGATCATCAACGATGAGATGCGCGTCGATGCTTGTTCCTTAGAGAAACCAATGTAGGTTATTTCTGTTGTGGCTTTTTCTGTGAATCAGATTGTACCACTTACATCCTTGCCATATTCATTTCTCCGGAAATTGAATCCCTTGGCCTATATGAGCGGTTTGGTCTGCCAACCGAGATCATCCGGTCAAGGAAATGCAACGCTGAATTTCACTGCAGCTGGAGAATTGGTTCTAAAGGAAGTAGATGGAAGCATAGTTGGACCACCAACACTGCAGGGAATCAGTTGTTGGCATGAATCTACTGATACTGAAATCTGGTGTTATTCAATGACCAGAACTCGGTAGTTTGGCAATCTTTTGATCACCCAACAGACTGTTGTTACCTGGACAAAAGTTGTTTGCAGGTCAAAAATTGAGATCTAGTGTTTCTTTAGCCAATCATTCAATCAGAAGGCATGCATTCTCTACAAGTCACTCGTGATGGTTTGTTTGCTTATGTTGAAAACAAACCCACCTCAAGCCTATTACAGATGGTGGGATCTTCGACGCAGAACTATGTAGGAAGAAAACATATGACGTATTGAGTGGGAGTTTGTCATTCTTTAGAGATTCTTCCGAGGCAGGTAGTCCATGGTGTGATTGACATACCTCAAGCATCATCAGCTCAGTTTTTGAAACTGATGCCAGACGGCATTTGCAAGTGTTTCATTGGCAATCTGAAGGCTGGACAGTGGTAAGGGATATTACTTCAGGTACGATTGAAGAGTGTGGTTATCCTTTGGCTTGTGGAAGATTTTCCATTTGCTTGACTGATCAACAATGTAGTTGTCCCAACAGAATACTTTAGACCAGAGAACGATCGTCAACTCAACCTCGGTTGCTCTGAAATTACTCTTCTCACATGTAGTTCTACACAGGATCAGGATTTTATCACACTCGAGAACGTCACGTACTCCATCTTTACTGCCGACATGAAGGGGGTGAATATGGACTTTCAAACGAGCATGTCTAAACAATTGTTCATGCAAAGCAGCTTTTTTTCAGTATTATTTAAATGATTTGGCTGGAAAATGTTTTTTATCTTCAGAGATATAACAATGAAGAACTATGACTCACATAATTTTGTATCTCTAGCTTTCATAAAAGTCCAGAATGTTGCATCATCTCCTTTGTCTAATCAAGTTGCAACAGTTGTAGGCTCTACGAATCATTCGACTCATCAAGATGCAACAGTTGTAGGCTCTACAATTGGAAGCTTGCTTCTGTTTGTTGTCCATAGGGTTTATTAAGTACCTAGTCCACAAGCGAAAAAGGATGCTGAAATAGAGGAAGAGCATTTAGATCAAGTTCCAGGAATGCCCACTCGGTTTCTTATGAAGAGTTAATAACTGCCACAGAAAATTTTAGCAGAGAGCTCAGTGAAGGAGATTTGGATCG
>JACCIY010001481.1:0-51375 GCA_025506505.1 Flaveria sonorensis
TGATTATATAAAATGTGGTTTATATAAAACAAGATTTTGTTGAAGATTTTGCTTAGTCTGGGATTTCATTGAAAATTAGCATATTTGACCACAAAAGTCTAAGATACAAACGAATACATCTTGATTTTAGATCAAATTGAGTACTTTTTCTATGGGCTATTTCAAATGTAACTGTTTTAGCACAAGGGTAAAGATATACACTGTTTAATTATTTATTAAATTGATGCAATATGTTAGCAAGATGGACCTCTAAGTCAAAGAACTTATAATTTCGTCTGTTTTGTTAAATGTAAGTCTTTGGATGCAATTTTAACAAATTTAAGCTTTAGCATTACATATATTGCATAAATTGGCATGCCAAATTACGAATCTAAATAAGTTTCAGTTTGAAAATTATCAGTTGACCTCAAAAGTCAAACTAAACATCTTCATGTCATATAAGTAATAATTTTCTTGCCAAGAATTGTAAAAAATCACTTGGTGTTATAATAAAGAGGATTAAAATCCAAAGAAGGATGACGATTATTCGAGAGTTCTATTTTTTTGGACCGACAGTGTGTGTAATTGTCAATTATTCGAGAATTCTATTTTTTTCCCCAAAAAGCATATTTTTTTACTCTTTTTTTATTCTGTTGAATTTCAGTCAATGAGACTGATGGTCTTTAATCAAGATTTATGATATGGAAATTTAATGCTGGATATAGGATGTTTGACAGGAGAAAGTCAAGAGTAGTCAAAATTCATATATGTTAAACAACCATTGAAACCGATTGAACCATTTAAGTTGAAGCAAATTGGCTGGTATGGGAATTATGCAGCACGACCCGCCTTTTACCGTTTTGAAATTAACGGTTTATGTCTTCGAACCGGTCTTGTAAAGTGTAAACTTGAACCGGCTTTGTTTAACTTCTCTAGTTCTCTTAGATACATTTTTAACTTTGGTATACAGACTATGTATATGTCTAATATTCATTAACATCGTGAGTCAAAAAGTTAGTTTCGTTAAAAGCTGGCCAAGCCCCTACATAAGTAGTTTTCGATGGTTTGTCGATCCAATCAATCTAGCTGTTGGGTTTATTGTTTTCTGAACCATTTCTTCAAAACCAACTAAACTAAACCTCTAACAACCTTACTTGGATTAATGTAGATGAAAGAAGAAATCTTTTTGATTGGATCAAGACCACCAAGATGTGAGAAGAAATATTGTAAAATTGTGGTCATTTGAGGCAGTTCAAGTACCATTGTACCTAGAGTCATTAGTACAACCCAACAAGCATCAAGTATAACCCCTAAAACCATATTGAATTCAAGAGGTGATGATCTCTCTAACTACAAACCCATGTGTTGGAATGCAAATGTGGGGATTATATGTTCAATCCTTGATCCATATACCAAGAAGTATGTTTTCTCTTTCTTTGTATGAAGCTTCAACATGTTCATAATAATATATATTTCTAACTGTAGTTAACTATTTGAATGACAAAAATCAATGCATTAGGTACAAACTTCAATGCGAAGAGTACAAGCTACCAAATGGGTAGGGTGTGTGATGGGATGGTCATGTGTGAGTGTCAGTTTGGTGACGTATCTTGCAAGATTTTCCCTTATTATTTGCTGAAAGAATTTTCTTGATGTGATAAATTTAAGGTGAGAGGGTAAATATAATTTATGAGAGAGGGTACAAGTGGACGATGCATGAGGGTACAAGTGAAAGATCATGTGGGTACAGAGGGATTTACCGGGTCAAACAATCTCAACAACGCTGATTTTGTGCACATGATCGGTTTTTAGTACACTACTGCTGCCTTTGGACGAGTATGATTCAAGACCATTCATGGGACCCACTTTTGTATTATAAAAATATTTTATTTCAAGTATAATGTAATAAAATATTACATTACCACAATACTTAGTTATTTTATTCTCATGTGTTTTAAAAAGTAACTATATTTATATTTATTCTTATATATGCATATGTAAATAGCTAAATTATTCTAATAATATATGCATAGGCAATATCGATGAGAAAACTTAAGAAAATGAACCAAAATATTATGATCGAACTCATTTTAAAGATATTAGAAACGGCTCATTGAACCCTATATGTATTTAGCTTTATGTTTGAGGGATTAAGGTTTTGGTCTAGAAGTCAACGAATCAATTTCAACACCACTAAAATAATTCAATCAGAGTGTGTTTGAGGTAGTTCCCTCGGTTCCTTGTACTTTTGTAGTTCCCTATAGAGACTTAACCCTACTTGATGTATTCATTCCTCTGTTTATTTATAGGACTTGATGTATTATAGATGATAAATAGATTTTGATTACCATCTTTTTGGGTTGAGACTCCTCATACCGTCTCATATCTTCACAACATTTTACCTACCAAATGTCTTAGTTTTTCACTCCCACCTATGCCTTGTATTTTCGACACCCACCTATGACCACCTTCATGTTTCGGGTATGATTGTTACCTGAATCTTTCGGCCACACAACCTGAAAAATTGCATCCATCTATCTGTTCGGTGCATTTTCCTAGGTATCCTAATTTCGGGGCTATCATGTTGGATCCTTTCACGGTCGGGACATCTTTCTCGTCATGTAATATTTGACGAAGATACTTTTCCATACCTTTCTACCAAACCAATATCATATTCTTTCCTAGAAGAAGTACCAATTCTTAACCATTCTTCTCATTTCCTAATGCTACACCTGACTCATCACCCCACCAACAACCAATGCAACCCTCAAACCTTCCATTTAGACTACCACCATCACTCCAACCCATCAGTCACCTACTCGCCTAACTCGATCCAACAACCAACACCACACCAAACTAATCAGCCTCCATCCCTACCCCTCTCTAATACCACAACCTCCCCACCTCCTCCTACGCATCCAATGCGTACTCGCTCGAAAGATGGCATTTCCAAAACAAATCCCAAAATAACTTAATGTTAAATAAACCAATTCTATTTTCGCATTTACCCATCTCTTACCTGAAAGCCATGTCCGACCAGAATTGGCTACATGCCATGACAATGCTTTGTGGATAAATGAAACATGGAAATGGTACCTTGACCGTTAAACAACCGATAATCAATTGTATATGGTTGTTTCACCAGAAATTTAAGTCAGATGGTACTCTAGAACGCCACAAGGCAGATTGGTTGTTAACGGAAATCATTAACCATGGGGATTGATTATACAAAAAACTTTTACCCTGGTTGTTAAACCGGCACCATATGAACAGTCTCATATTATAGTTTCAAAAATCATGATGATTCACCAAATAATGTTAAAATCATATTTTTATACTGTGAACTTCAAGAGACGGTTTTTATGCATCAATTATATGGTTTTATAGACAAGATTTATCTTATTATTTATGTCGGCTTAAAAAGTCTCTATAACGACCCTCAAACAAGCGCCTAGGGCTTGGTTTACTCGCTTTTCGACTTTCATTCACTCCAAAGGATTTAAAAGTGTATTTCCGACACATCTCTTTTCATTTATAATCACGGGGGACACACCGCTGATCTATTACTATATGTTGATGTTATATTTAACTGTTTCCGATACAGTTTATTTGAAAAACATTATTACCCCCCTCTCCCAAGAATTTACCATGATGATTTGGGCTCTTGCATTATTTCCTTGGCATTAAAGTCTCACATGCTAAATATGGTTTATTTTTATTACAAACTCAATATGCAAGAGTTATACTCCATAGCATCTATTTCAAATTGCAAGCCATGCACCACCACTGTTGATACATCATCTAAACTCAATGCCTCCGATGGTTCACCTTTTTCCTAATGGCATGCTTTATAGGTCGCTTGCAGGTGCTCTCGAGTAGATATTTCATATGCAGCTCAGCAGGTTTGTTTGTTCAGCACGCTCCTTGTGAACCAAATCTCAACTTCTTAAAACGCTTCATGAGATATGTTCAGGGGACGATCAAATACGGGTTACGGCTAATCGTGACCCCCGCCCATTCCCTCACCGCTTATTTGATGCTGATTAGGGGGGGGGGGGGATGTCCAGACTCGCGTCGATCTATTTCCAAATATTGCATATACCTCGGTGACAACTTAACTTCATGGTCATCAAAACGACAGAATTCCATCTCTCATTCAATGCTAAAGCTGAATATCGTGGCATGCGAAGGTGGTTGCCAAGCAAGTTGGATTCATAATTTGTTACTTGAGGCTTCATGTTCCGCCTGTAATGTTCTGCCTTTTGAAGTACGGTTGTAGTGTTCTGCCTTTTTGAAAACAACATTATACTAAAGCTGCTGATCTCTGATGTGCCGATTGCTTGTCCACGTTGTACATATTATCCTAAACCAAGAATAGATGTAAATGATTTATTCTTAGTGTTTAGCTTTCTTAGTAAATACCTATCACTTATACAGGTTTGAGTTTAGCTTGTTAGACCACTTGATATATACTGATACTTACTAATTGTAATCAGAAAAGATTAATATGTGAATACTTTGAAAGAAACATTGTATCTTTACTTTTACTCATGTATCTGTGTTTGTAGTAAGACAGTTGACTTAGATTCTGCATTTGTCATCTGCGATCACTAGAAAAGTCTTGTTAGCTCATAACCGATCCAACATTCACAACTTTCCATCTTCATCTTTCGGATCATTGTCCTCTTATCTTACTATTTCATTGATAAATTTTGGTCCGGTTTTTTTTGTTTTTAACTCATGTTCGAAAATGCAAGGTTTTGAGGTTAAATGATGGCTTAACGATGACATGACTTTAAGAAGTTAAATGATCATGAACAGAAGGTGAGAATGCAAGCACATACGGCCGGTTTAAACCATGTATACATGAAATTTCGTTTCTATTTTTTTTTATATATGCTGATGTGGAATTTAGTAATTTTGGAGATTTTGTAATTTTCTGGTGACCGATGTTGATATATCTCCCACAGCAGCCACAACAGTTTGCAGAATCATTCTTTTCCACAACGACTAGTTATCCCTTTGCACATTCAATTCATGGTCCCACAAATACCACCATTACACTCAAAATAGATTCATTGTTAAATCTAAAAGTCAATGGCCGAAAAGGAATCTAGATGTTGCTGGAAAGATAGTTTGAGTTCAGAATAATCAAAACCGTATGCTTGAGTTTGATTGAGGTCGTAATTTTGGTCTCTATCTTGACTTTTTATTTAATTTTATCTTTTGTTGTTTAAAAGAAATATGTGAATACATCACTATCCCTTAAAAGCAAAGGTCGGTGGGTTCCCCCACTGGCTGCACGTGTCAGCTCACTATTTGTTCGTCAACCTTCCTTTTTTTTCTTTTCTCTTTTTTTCCATTTTCTCATGATTTAAGGTTTAAAATAATTTAATTGGTCAATTAGCTTCTATTCTGAGGTAGAGCAATTGGTATTTATCCTCATTTTTTCAGCGCTCACGTGGGTTCAATCCTTGTGGTCAACAACTCTTTGTTTTTTCCTTATCTTTTTCTTTCTTTACTTTGACTTTTATTATATATTTTCTATTAAATTACTTTTTAAATCATTATGCCACAACGTAAAATAATAATACTTATTTTAAAAAAAAATATTAATGTGGTAGACATAATACTATTTTAATTTTATATCTATGTGTCAATCTCCAAAAGAAACGTACAATTTCATTCGTTTCTTTTAGCACATTATTGCCACCGAGCCAACGTGTGTAACGACGTTTGCAGACATCACCAAGACACCATAACTGTTTATGTCAGCGTAAGACGACGCCACGATGCATACATGATAATCGCATTAATGTATATGTCGCAACACGTGTGCTGAAGTTCGTAAACTCGTAGTCGCACCATAGTGCAGTGGCATGTTATTATCAGTATGGCAAAGTTTGCAAATGTGCCATTAACCCCCTGAATATCATCGTTACAGCCCCGTCGCGAAGCGTGGGTAACTTTACTTATTTAATTCATTACAAAAAGTGTTTAAAAGAAGAATTCTTGAAAAAATGTATCCAAATGTGTTAGTATTTAAATATAAAATCGTCCTCTCCCCGACATTTTCAATTAAAATAGTATATTTGTAGAATTGTTATAACAAAATAATACAACTTAGAAATTTAATAATTATCAATCAGTAGAAACTCATTTATACACCAAAAATTTTCAATTCAATTCTTTAACTCTTTGCTTAGGGTACCGGTGATATTTAATCTGGGCGTTGCGTGAGTCTTTGATGTATAACACTTGGACATTTTAGGCATAAAAGCAACTATATGTGTAGAAACAAGAAATACAAGGTTCGGTTGATACATAGTGTAACGATAATTATTACTAACTCAAAGATGCACAAATTAGTTATTACAAACTACGTTATAATTCTTAGGCTTAGAATAAATCAACATGTGGATGCAATTCAGAAAAGATATCACGCCAAACAACAGACATTTTCTTAGGCATCATCATTGCCTTGACATAGACAACGTGTAGTGCGACATTAAACTTGAATTACAGGTGTTTCCCCGACACAATTCAAAGTCTGAATAACTTATATTATATTTATAATAGAATGATGAACACTCTTGTACATGTGGCTATTGCATCATGCACAAGTGTACTATGCTACATCTTATCACCGCCTCCTCACATGGTTTCCCGCCATCTACAAATCAAAACTGGGCGACAACGGAATAAACATGTGGCTGCAACGTAAAAAAGGTTTTTGATGTCTTGGATGTGAATGCGCATCTAGAATAAGCTTCACAAACAAATCAGAACCAAATGAAAACCTTAACGACATGTAGGCGCATTGCCACACACCTTTTATTATGTCTCAGATGAGCAGAAAATACGCCTCAGAGGAACAACGTTCCATCATCATCAACCAGTTACAAATAATCCCGACAACAGCAAGAATATTCATATTATAACATCAACAACGTATTATATTGCCACACACCTTTTATTATGTCTCAGATGAGCAGAAAATACGCCTCAGAGAACAACTTCATCACACACCAGTTACAAATAATCACCGACAACAGCAAGAATATTCGTATTATAACATCAACAACGTATTACTCAATTGTGGGCATCGTTAGACCAACTAATTAGCAACCAGAGATAGATTAGGTTCTAAGTTCATCTTAATTAGACCACAGACCCAAAAACATCTAAAATGAGTAGGAGCTCATTGTCATCGACTTACCTATAAAGGAGAACTAACCCAGTCAGAAGTCAGAAACATCTTGTACATAAAATAATAAGATATGAAAGTTCAAGGGTAAAAGTGAAAATTTTAAATAAATTAGGGTTTTGACCTTGGTGATGGACCACGACCATGAGGCTTGGCGACCACCATGCGACAAACTAGGGTTTCAGGGATTTGGATTGCATAGTGGACCGTTTTGCTAACCTTTAACGGTTTGCTACATATGCCACAAGCAAAATCCTTGTGTACTGACATGTGGTATGCAGACGAGGACTGAGGGATGACACATATTGTCCTAGAATGACACGTGTCTGCTGATGAGGCTTTGAAAGCGAAACGTGTGGACATGTGATGGAATCTATTTGGCCAAAAATATTCTCGACCGCCAGGGTTTACGTCGTGATAGGACCACCATGCTTAGTTGTCCATGATGGACCCCACAAACATGCTATAAAGCCTACATTATGCCGTCGATTGTAAACATAAAAAACATGTGTGAATTGCCACTTGTACTCCAAATACCTCTAAATTATCCTGTGTAAGCTAGTGTATGTCTCGTTAAGTTTAAGGAATTGTTGTGGAGACACTTAGAAGATTATAAGCGATGATTCTAGCAGCCAATTAAGGTGAACATGTTTTCTACACTTCATTTGCATGTTATGTTTATGTGCATGAATTTTATAAAATGATTCCAAGCATGTTTATAAAATGTCTGTTTCTAAATATTTACAATACTATAAAGCCAATATGTGTTTATTAACTTTATTAAGCAAAGAGATCATGACACATTATGCGTATATCGATCGAGGATACATGCAATAGTGGGTGATTGAGTGTTATGCCGCAATATGGCTGAACTCATTTCAAACATATATGAACTAGATGAATTCAATGTATACGGTTACACGATATGGGCCCTGTTAATAAAATGGGACAACTAAAAACAAGTTGTCCTAATAAATATTGATATAAATGTGTTGTGATTTTGTCAAAACCGCCTTGTAACATGATTTTACCAGCTTTATGCTGCATTTATTTTAAAACCTTTTTCAGGAAAATGTGGCACGTAAGGTTCATGACATCATGGGAACGCCCACAACAACTTATGAAGACTTTTAATTAGGTTTGATGGTCTTGACTATTACTAATTTTATTACAAATCTAATATATGTTTTGTTAAAAATGCTAAGATTCGGATAAATCCTTTTTATAAAATATATGAAGGTTTCCAAATAGATGTTTGAATCCAACCTCTAAGTGTTGAAATACCCCCTAAAGAGAAGATTGAGTATTTTATCAATATATGAATTGACTGCCTCAATTTGAGAAATAAAACATTTGAGATAAATAAAATAAAAAAATCAACAAGTAAGGTTGAATGTTTATAAATACATACCAAAAAAACTTCCGCTGTGATTTTAAAATAAAATGAAGAAACAAATTGAAAACCAAGTCGGCTAATACCAACCGATCCGATTCATATGCCCGGGGTGTGAAAACCACCACTATTATTATTATTATGACGGTTGAACCTCCTTACCCACACCTGATAGCTGAACCTCCAAACTCGTCTCGACCGGAAGAGGACACCATGGGACGAAATACAACAAAGAAGAGTACCGAGGGATCCATGGTTAGTCAATGACGATGTTGATGAACATACGCTATATAATCAGCGGAGCCATAACCCATGAGAAGAGAAACATTCAGATTCTTCATACTTCTGAATTCAATGTCACAGGGTGATTAGGTATGCTTTAATTATGTTTCTAGAATAACTTTAAATTGTTATATGCGGTTTATATAAGTGTAAGTTTAAATTAAATTGTTTCTTCTTTCAACATCCTAATTTAAAGCGAATACACCACAAGTCGTGGTGTGAATCGCCAGTGACGCGTCGTGTCAATCCACTTTCACCGCTCCGCATGAGCAATAGCTTTGTTATCGTGACCGCCACGCCATCCACCTTATTCGTTAAGACATTGACACAAGGCACTAAACATAGCCTTAGGGGCTGTTTGGTAATTTATGAATGATTTAGTGCTAAACTAATAAGAGGTCTGAACCATTAAGTGCTGAACCATTAAGATGTCTGAACTATTAAGAGCTAGTATATCGTTTAACTATTCAAAGGCAAATGTTTGATCAATTCAAATAACATGTCTTAACCATTTAGCATTAGTATAATACTTAACCATTCAAAGCAAATATCTGAATCATTTAAACAGTTACTCACGAAACAAACAGTTTAAACTATTAAATGTTGAACCATTCAAACATTTTAACAATTAAAAGACGGAAACAACCCCTTGCTTAGCATGAGTTGCACGTGACCCTTATTGATTCTCATCACTTCGTTACCCTCATCACCCCCCACCGCCTCCGTCACCGGCTCACCGCCACATCGGCCACCATATCGCCGCCGCATGTAATTCACTCCTTTATCAGCAAACATAATTCTTCAAAACTTCCATCTGTGAACAGTGCGATCGCATTCATCGTCATCAGGTATCCTTAAAATCTAGATCAAGTTCGCTTCAATCTCTGTTTACACAACTGTATGTGTACATTGATCCTTTTGTGTATCGTTTAAGCTTCTGGCAATTTGATTTGATTTTTTTTCAAATTTATACTCTATATGGTCTATTCTGGCTCTGTCGTCTATGGTTATGAAGTCCGATGCACGATAGAATCGAAAATTATATTAATTGGTTGAACTTTTTCGAGTTAGGGTTTGATTTGATACCCATGGAAGCACAGAAGAATTAACACTTGTTGGACAATAATCTTCATTTTTAACTAAGAATTTAAGATCACTGAAATGTAAGAAGAACTGGAGATATGTAATTTTGGAAGCACTTCTTGATTAATGTTACATATAACATATATTTAGGTGTAGTGAATTATGCATCATGTTGATTACATATTCTGAGCCAATATGTCATATGCTTTTTATTCCGTTTTTGCTTGGAATTGTTTATCTTCTAGAAATGCAGTGGATTTATGTAACAGTTTTTAGACACTATCATAAATGTATGATCTGTTACCTTACAACTAAACCTAGATAATATTTAGGCTAAAATTCACTAGTGTGTGAAGTAGAACAGACAACTTAACCATCTTGGTGTCCTAGCGTTACAGTCGGGACTTCATCTGCCATATTCTTTGTAAGTTATGATTCATAATAATCTTATTGCTATCATGATCAAAAATAGTAAAGAGGGATACTTCCACCATGAATATATAAAGTGTGCTACTTTTTGAAATTTAATTTGTCCACAATAAATCTCTTTATCATTTTTTGAGTTCTACAACATAGAGAAGCATACATTGATTGCCATTTACTTTTTGGACGTGGATCCGTACTTTTTCATTAAGAACACGCAACTTGATTAGTTGATTTATCTCTTTTTGTGCCAGGTTGGATAGTTTTGTGGACATGGCATCTCAAGTAATGCCTTCTAAAAGACCACATGATCAGGATGCTGAAGAAACCAATGGAAAAGGGAAGTTGCAGAAGTCCACTAATTTTACTTCCCAAAATACATCATATAAAATCACTCATGGAAACGTTGTTTTTCGAGTGCTTTGTCACGATAATAAGATTGAAAGTGTTATTGGAAAAGGTGGCAACAAAATATCACAGATATGCCAGGAATCTGGTGCAAAAATATGGGTCGAAGAAACCATCCCTGGCTGCAGTGAACGAGTGATTGTCATTGCAGATCCTGGGAACGAGAATGTAATATCTAATGAAGTTAAAGAAGTTATTGATACAGATGAAGAAACTAAAGAAAATCAAGGAACTCGGGATAATGATGCAGGAAAAAACGAGTCTGTTGCAGGGGAAGATTTGCAATCTGAAAAGGTTCCTTCTTCTTTGCAGAAGGCTCTGATGCTTGTGTTTGAAAGTATGGTTGAAGGAGAACCTGGTCTTAATGGAGGAGATGAAGGTCATAACCAAGAAACCGCACCACCATTTGTTGTGAGGTTACTCGTACTTTCTTCTCAAGTGGGCCCCCTTTTGGGAAAATCTGGCATTATAATTAAACAATTGGCGTCTGAAAGCGGCTCCCAAATTCGCGTTCTTCCTAGAGACAAACTTCCCTCATGTGCATCCTCTTCTGATGAATTGGTTCAGGTACTAGGTACTACTAGTTTTTGGTTAATATGTACTCAAAGAAGTCATTCAACCAGTATTTGTTTATTTATTTATAGATTTCTGGAGAAGTAAATGCTGTTAGGAAAGCACTTCAATCTGTTTCACATCAGCTTTTAGATCATCCTCGCCGTGGCAGTGATTCTTTTTCTGCCAAGAATAGTGGTTCTTTTCATTCCTTTGGTGGTCGACAAGATGCATACCCTCCTTTTCCTCCTCATGGAGGGCCGGCATCTGCAGGGCCTCGTGATGGTGGAAATAGTACTTTTGGGGGGCGCTTTGGTCCTTTCACAGACATGCTAACTTACCGTTTGATATGCTCTGATGAGAAGGTGGGAGGTGTAATTGGAAAAGGTGGTTCAGTTGTGAAGGCACTTAAGCATGAGACTGGATGTGACATTAAAGTCCTTGATAAGATGGCCGAATCAGATGACCGTGTTATTGTTATATCTGGACCCGCGGTATTAATTAACCTAGGCTTATCTCTGTATATGCTATTTTTTATTATTATACTTCTCTAGTCAGTTAATTGTTTGATTAATTAATGCAGCACCCAGATGAAAGGATATGTGCTCCCCAAGATGCGGTTCTTCGTGTACAAACAAGGATATTTAGGGCTTCACCTGAGAGCAAGGCTGTGACAGCAAAAGTCATAGTATCTGCCCATCAAATTGGATGCATTCTTGGCAAGGGAGGTGCAGTAATATCTGAAATGAGAAAGTCAACTGGGGCTTATATTCGTATATTAGGAAAGATCAACTCCCCAGTACGCTGCTTCAAATGACGAAGTAGTCCAGTATGCCTTTGACTATTTTGACGTAATTAGGATCATGTTTTCTAAATATTTCAATTTTCCTGTAATTTTCAGATACTTCACATTTGTGCATGTTAAGCAATTGTATAGTTGTCAATAGCGAATAGCGGTAAATAGCGACTAGCTACCTATATGCTACGTAGCAAATAGCGGTAAATGACGACTGCTATTTCATGTTTAGCACTTCACTAGTAGAAACAAAAAATAAACATCCACACCACCATAATAACTAGAATAGCACTAGATCCTGCTTCTTTATAGCTAAAATAGACATTCAGTATTTGTATATTTATAGAAAAAATTAGAAAAAATAAGAAAAAATAAAAAAAAGTCGCTATTTAAACGCTACAACCAAATAGCAGCATATAACCTATATGCTACATAACGCGCTATAGCGAGCGCTATTACCGCTATTGACAACTATGAGCAATTGTACCATGTCCGATCGCCTAACGGGAATCTTGATTGAACAGATAAATGGTGAGTATAATGCAGTTCATGAGGCTCTTTTGCAAATAACCACATGTTTGCGGAATCATTATTTCCGAGATGCATTTCCCGGTTTCCAAGATCATGGACTGCCATTTCCTCCACCATTCATGGGAAGGAGGGAACTCTCACCACCTGGAAGGTATCCTTCTTTTAACCGATTTGATGCTGGTGGTCCCCCTCCGCGCAGTGGGTTTCATCTGCATGACAATCCACCTCCATTTATGCATGATCGACCTGACTTCCCCCATCCAGTGTCTGAAAGATTTCCATCTTCAGTACCATGGCGTCCGCAGGTATCACGCTCTTCTATTCCTAATTTGGTTCTATTTGTTTTTGATATATCTATGTAGATTGGTAGGGATGTTCAAAATAACTGAAACTGAAAAGTTATGGATTATATAAAACCAAAGTTGAATTTTATTTCTTTTTTATTTTTAATAACAGGAGTCGGTTATCGGTTTAGGTTCATGCTTTTGATTTCAGACAGTTAACTAGGAATCTTAATGATCACCTTATTGTAAGAGCGTTCTTGAAAAGGATCATTTAGAGAATCATATGTTTATTATTGATTATTATATTGATTTTATTTTGTTTCATATGATCTTTTTGGTAATAGGCACTACTGAAGTGCATCTACTCTTTCAAAGTTATAAGAACTTATTTTGGAGCAACCTAAGCAGTTAAATTGACGAAGTTTGAATGACGTTGGATATTGTATAAGATGACAAGGTGTTTTTGGATTTGCACCAAATGTTTCTTTTAGTTATTTGTCTTGTATAATTGACATCTGGACATGTATCTATAAATAAAAAATAGGTTAATCGATTATTCAATTCTATTATACATTCAAATCTATTATACATAATATGAAAGTTGGTCTTAAAAATATATATCAGTAAATATTCATTTATGCAATCTTATTGCAGGGCATTGAAGGTGGACCTTTAGGCTTTCCTGATTTTGGAGGAGCTTCCCAAAGGAGGATGGGTGGATATGGAGGGTGTGTGCGCATGTCCATTTCAATAACTTAGTCATATGAAATTAGTATTGCTTGCTAAATGGTTTTGTTTACATGTGGTTTTGTTTACATAAATGTAGAGGAAACCACCAAGCTAAAATCACAAACACCACCGTGGAAGTGGTTGTTCCTCGTACTGTTGTTCCTTCTATATATGGAGAGGACGGTGGATGTCTGAAACAAATCCATGAGGTATGTCATTCGTATTGTGGTAATAAAAATTCTTTTCTTGCTGACATTCATTGCACATCAAGCATCAATGAAGGATTTTGATATTAATGTTACTTGTATTAATTTGACCTCCTGTATGTAGCAGGAATTTGACAGGCCTTAAGTATGACACTTATGTTTAAGCCTTAGTTAATATGGCAACTATACTAATTGCTTTGTTTAAATGGTAAATATGATATTTTCTTTGTAATAGTATGATTAGAAGAATAATATTGACATGTTTAATTTGGTTATTGATTTCGGGTTAAGCATTACTTGAGAGAACTAACCTTTCGAGAGTAAGTCATTTTGGAGAGGCAAATGCCTCTCAAAAACCGACCAATTTTGTATCGGATCATACCATAATTTTGATATACTCTTGGTTTTGAGGTCATAAAGCTGAATCTGCCAAATGAATTGCAAGGTTCGGGTAGTGTGGTCCTTATCGTAGAGCCTAACTATGAGGCTCATAGTAGCTGGTTTTATGTACTGTTTTGTTTTTCTTTGTTTCTTCATGTGCTTTTGTTCTTTCTTTCTTGTTTGTGACCAGCAACCTGCTGGCTTCTCTTTTTAATGGTATTTGATTGGCTGTTCAAACAAAAAAAACCTCAAACATTATTTTACCTTTATTCAAAATTAAGTGCCAACAATAAAACGATTAAAAGGAAAGAATGTCAGATGTCTTATGCTGTGATTTGGTTGTTTCAGATATCTGATGCTAAAATCACCATAAACAACCCAAAACCTGGAGCAAAAGAAACTTTGATCATTATATCCGGTACACCAGAGCAGACTCATGCGGCACAGTCTCTTATTCAAGCTTTTGTGATTTGCGAGACCGAAGCTTCTTGATACACTATGCCTAGTTTGATACAATTTGCCAGTGGTGGTTTTCGTGCATATATTGCTTAAAGGGTAGTGTCATATTTTGTTACCGGAGTTGAAGATTTCAACGATAGTAGGATATTTTAGATTCAGATATTGCTGATTCTGGTATTTAGCATGTTATTTAAGCTTTTAAACTATAATAGTGGATGTTGGTGGAAGTCACCTTAGTGCATAGAGTTTCATGAATCATTTTGGGAAGATATGGTCTATTTTGGTAGTTATTAATTTTTTTTTTCTAATTTGATATTTATATTTTCGCGAGTTTTTTTTACCAGAGTATAGTTGGTGAAAGTTTTTATCAAATTGGTGTAGTTGAAAAATTATTTATTAAAATAAGTGTTTTTTTATTTCCTTTATCTTCAGCTCGTCTATTATTTATTTTATTTCTTTATTCAATAACCTATTATATTTTATCCTAAAATCAACTCATCAGTTTTTTATCTTACTTTTAGTTAACTTATTATATTTCTTTAATGATTCTTTATTAAATATTAAATATCACAAATTTCTCGTATGTCTCATAAATCTACAGTGTTGTAGTTTATTTCATGTTAATTATAACTGAACAGAAAGTTGGCTAGTGCCCAACAGTCGGGAAACCGATCAGATTTGCTTCTCGGTCTTTGGATCGGTTCCTAACCGTAACCGACTTGCTTAGTTTTTTCGGTTATTAGTTCTACATATCTTGCTTCTTTGGTTTAGAAGAATAGGTTTGGTCGGCACTTTTTTAATCCGGTTAGTTCGTTTTTCCATTAAACCTAAGTTTTAAAACCAAAAAAAAAAATCCAAACCGATGAGCACCTATATTTTCTGGTTGACTTTTTGAATCCCTCATGCTTAGTGTCTTCTTCAAAATTAAAAACACTTTATTATATATGTTTTTGTTTAGTTTCATTTTAAGTTATGATCAACGTGAAATCAATTATTGAATATCAATCTGATATGGCGATAAAGATCCAAGAAACACCAACGAAAAACAAGTATTAAGAGGAAAAACATAACAATAACCACAAATAATTAGTTTTAGTTGTAAAATATGAGTTGAAACATCGGTGAAATAAAAATTAAGTAGCATATTTCTTGTGATGATTATTTTATTGCTCCTTGTTCCAAATATAGGAGAAGTTTCTTGTATTTAACATTTAATTAGAAACCCTGATGAGTTATCTGATTGAAGAAGAAATACTAAGATGTTGATTGATTATAATGAAATAAAAATATATATAGATGATTTGAAAAACAAAAAAAGAGATAAAGTAAAAAACACCTATTTTGATGAGTGGCGTATCTAAAATTTTTTTTTTATGGGGGGCGGAAACTTTTTAAGGGTCGGTCGACTAATGCGGTAACGCTATAAATTAATTATTTTCGAACCATTTCGGGTCCATGTCGGGTTGGATCGGGTCGGGTTATATATAAAAAAGAAGACAATCAATCTAAATTTCATAAAACCAACAAAAGTACATCACATGTCATTACAAAAATATAATAAAAATACAATATAGCTAAAGCTGTTCTCTACGAGGTTTTATTTTTTGAAATCTATCCATAACAACGTCTAGGGAGACATTCCTAAACAAATCTTTCTCCATAAAGCAAATACAACTATTGTTTAAATTTTCATCACCCATCTGATTACACAAATCAGACTTCACGTGCTTCATTGCTGAGAAACATCTTTCAACTGTTGCGGTTGCAACGGGTAATACGCGAGCTAGCTTCAATAAACGATACACCAATGTAAATGAAAGGTGCTTCTTTGTTTGAACCATCAAGTGTACAAGACTTGATAAATCATCCAAGTTGACAAATCGAGCATCCGCTTTTAAATTGTCAATATAGATCTCTAGTTCAACCGAAAGCCTTCTTTTATCATTTTCATCGAAATCATACGGGTAAAACTCGGATAATCTTAATATTTTTGAAATGTCAAACCCACTAAAATTATCACAAGGACTCAAACTACTCAAACAAACAAGTAGGTTGGATGTTACCTCGTTAAAACGATTTCCGAACTCTTGTATTTACATATCTAAAACCGCATTGAAGCAATCGTACTCAAAATAGTGGTGATATGTGATATTTTTTTTATCTTGGCTTCTTTGGGTTAATGTACTCATCATCCATGTTTATCACTTCAAGTTCATATTTTTTCACAAAAAAAGTTAACATTGTTAAAGAACTCATTGAAACCCTCTATTCTAAATTTCTCAAGTTGACGTTTGGTAGAAGAAACCAATGAAACCAAATTCAACAAATCTTGCTCTTTCCTTTGAAGACATTGAGACAACGTGTTTGTGATATGTAGAATATGAGACATCAAGTGTAAGTAGAATACAAAGTTGTATTTTTTCATCTCCGATTGAAGTCCATCGGCATGTTTGACACTTGCAAGATTGACAACCGTTTCTTCAACATATTCAAGAACTTCCATAACCGATGGATATAAAGTAATCAAACGAGAAAGAGTTTTATAGTGAGAATTCCAACGTGTATCTCCAGGCCTTGAAAGAGACATTTCTTTATTTAAACCGCTTCCGGTAATAAGATTATCTTCCAAGTTCTTTTTTTGACTTTCACAAAGCTTATCTTGTCGTTTGCAAGATGCACTAATGCCATTTGTTAGACACCCTATCATTTCAAAAAGCTTCCAAACACTCGTATCTTTGTGCGCAACCCCAACTACAACAAGTTGTAGTTGATGAGCAAAAAAAATGTATATAGAATGCGAAAACGTTTTCTTTTAAAATTAATGCTCTTAGTCCGTTAAACTCGCCCGGCATATTACTTGCACTCATAACCTTGGCCTCTAATCTTAGCCAAACTCAATCCATGCCGAGCAAATAAATCATCAATAACGGATTTGAGTGTTAATGCAGATGTCTCCATGACATGAACATGTCCAATAAACCGTTCTTTAACTACCCCATACGTATTCACATATCGAATAACCACGACCATTTGTTCTTTTTTGGAAACGTCACTTGATTCATCAACTAATAAAGAGAAAACGTCGCCATCAAGATCTTCAAAAATTTGTTTTAGTACCTCTTGAGCAAAACAAATGTTTGATATCTTCTTAAAATTTTGGACATGTCATTTGATTATTCGCGGGTGTATTCCCTAAGATAACCTTACCATGTTCTTGGTTTATTTCACCCATTAATTCTAAAAATTCCAAAAAGTTTCCTTTATTTAATGAATCATCCGATTCATCATGATCGCGAAATGCTTGTCCTTGATTCAATAATTTTTTGGCAAGCCTCATAGAAGCACCTAATCTAAGTCGGTATTCATACCTTTTCTTTGAATCTTTCTTTTTAAAGGTGGCTCGTATCGATTGATTTTCATTAATCAAATCGTCACATTTTTTCAAACATTTATTGTGCAAACTATTAACTTCATGCACATGTTTAACAAGTCTTTCTTGTTTTTTCCAACCATTAAAACCATCGGATACAAATGCATCTTTTGAATCTCCAAAATACCCTTTAAACAAGTAGCAACATAAGCAATAAGCACGATCATTCGTTATACTATACTCTAACCATCTTGGATGAGCATCATACCAACTTTCATTAAAAGATCTTAACTCTTTACCAATCTTTGTTTGTGGGAATATTATATCTTTTGGTTGACATGGCCCTCTAAGTAAGTATACCCTTCTAATTTCGTCTTGTTGATTAGGGTTGTATGATGAAAATGGTTTCCGATCAGCAGGGTTTGAAGGAAGTGTACCCACGTCAACATATTCGGGGATTCTTTACGAAGATTCTCCAACTTTACTCTTGAGAAATCGTTCCATTACGTGACTAGTAATTCCTATGTTAAACCAAATTATATTATAATCTTAGACTCTTAGTATCTTACACATTACAATTTATAATATAATCCTATGTCAATTTTCAAACCCTAGTTTCTAACCAAAATAAGAAACCAAAAATTAAGAAACATAAAATTTTACTTACCTGGCTGGTCGGAGAAGGTCACCGGCCAGTTGGCTGGTCGGAATTCGGAAGCGGGAGACAACACCTGGCACTCGGCAGCCGGCACTAGGCAGACGGGCGACGATAGTCGGCTGCTCAGTTTGGTGGGGGAATCGGAGCAGGGGCTGGGGGCGTGGAGACGTGGAGACAGTGATGAAGAATTGGAGATTTCAATTTTCAAAAGTCGGTTGGGATTTGAGGTTTAAAAGAGGGTTTTTGTCTTTTGTGAAATTGATGTTAATATATTATAATGTTTAATTTTTTTTAAAAGTAATTAATTATAAATATTAAAATTAATATTTAAACATTAGACTAAATTTTAAAATCTTGGGCTTGAAATATTTCGTTTAAAGAGATTGGGTTTAAATACTTAGCCTATATTTAAAAAATTTGAGTTACAAAGGTGGGCGATTGCAAAATTTTAAAGGGGGCGGTCGGGATTCGAGTATACATATAACATAAATTTATTTTTTAGGGTGGCCGGCTGTCTCCCTCGCTTTGGGGTAGGTCCGCCCCTGATTTTGTTAAAGAATTTTGCAACTAGGCTTATTTGAGAAAATAAAATTTCAAACTACAAAATAAAACAAAAATAAAAAAACTCTATTTTTCTCTTCATGTGCCACTACTTTTGGTAATTATTGCTGGTTTGACCCGTTAAATTGGAGCCAAGATGTCAATGATATCACCAAGTTGATTTATTTTAATTAATATTTTTTTTGAGATTTGAAAATATTATTGTTACTGTTTTTTTTTTTAAACTTTAAGGTATTGAAAGCGGCAGGTTAATTGCATTAGATGTTATGACCATGACATTCCAAGATATCGGGGTCAAAGGTTAACACCTCATCTTGGATCCGAAAGGACTTCTCGTGACCTCTCTCCACATGTTAAAAGGAAATTGTCCCACATCAAGAGTTTGGACTCCACAAACGGTCCTTCGCCTTAAGGGCTTTGTCCCTTAGAGCTCCCGAGGGGTTGTTTAGATTAAGGGCTTTTCTTATTTAAATGAGGTTTCTTGGCATCTAATATGTGACAACTGAGGGGTTTTTCCGGTCCTCTTTTTTAAAAAAGTCATGATGGGGTTGGTTCTAGTGATTCGCGAGGTATCTTCAAATGACTAAATGTGTTCTATTGAAGTAATTAACTATGTTTGGAGAATGCTCAAGAATAGGTCCCTCTCTTCACATTCTTCTTGTTAGAGGCGTCTTGCGTATCCTGAGGACTTGTTCTTTTGTGGCTTGGTGGAAGATGAGGTTGATGATGTGGTCTTAAGGTGTTATTTTTCGATAGTGGTTTGGAAATGGCTGATGTGGTTAGATCGGTCTAAGCAAAAAGAAAGAAGCAGGAAAGAAATTACGAGAGGAGAATTGGGACAATTTTCTGGATAATCCATTCCAAACAAAACAAATCCCTTATAAAGGGTACAATGAAACTACTCCACTCCATTACCATCCTACTAAATTGGAAAACATGCAGACATGGGAAACTAGGCATAACCCATGATCCCCTTTATTCTCACACAACTAACTATCTTGAAAAAGTAAAACAAAGACCAAGTAAACAAATAAATAATCCCACGTGCAGCAGTAATTAATTTAGATTTCACTTGTATCAGGCCTGCTCACTGGGCTGCATAGCTACGAGTCCATTGAGCTGCTTGTTCGTAAGTCCATCGGGTCCATTATCGGGTCCATAACAATCCACCCCGCTTGAACCCACCTTGTCCTCAAGGTGGAAGTCCGGATAGGCCTTGGCGAACCTCCATTTTGTCTCCCACGTGGCCTCTTCGCGTCCCTTACCAACCCACTTGATCAGAATTTCAGTGCGTGGCCGATACTTCCCTTTTTGTATTACCCTTTCTTCAAGTACACATTCCGGCTGAGGAATAGGAGGCTTGAACACCGTGTCGTCGAGGACCACAGGAGCGTTGTTAACAACCTCACCTTCACATTTCCGAAGTAGACTTACATGAAAAACATTATGGATTTGAGAACCCGGAGGTAATTGTAGTTGATAAGCAACCTGCCCCATCCGTTTCAAAACTTTATACGGCCCAAAGAACTTAGGAGCAAGCTTGTTGGAGGACCTGTTGGCAACCGTGACTTGCCGATACGGATGAAGCTTGACAAAGACAAGGTCTCTTCATGAAAATCGACCTCCCGACGTTTACGATCCGCTGAACCTTCATTCTGTTCTGGGCCGCAACCAGATTTGCCCGTAATTGACGAAGAAGTTCATCCCGATTACATAAGTATTCATCAACAGCTTGAACTTTAGTTGTTCCCGAAACATAAGGAACAAGTTTAGGAGGCATTCGACCATAAACAACCTGAAACGGAGATAACTTAGTGGACGAATGAACTGAAGTATTGTAACTATACTCAGCCCATGGAAGCCAGTCGATCCACTTCTTCGGTTGATCCCCTGCAAAACACCTCAAATATTGCTCCATAATACGATTAATAACCTCCGTTTGGCCATCCGTTCATTAGTGCCCTGCAACTTAAACAAAGCCTGCCAAAAAGAACTAATGAACACCTTATCACGGTCACTAACCACCGTAGCGGGTATACCATGAAGCTTGACCACGTTGATCACAAATTCCTTAGCAACCGACGCAACTGTGAACGGGTGTTTAATTGGAACAAAATGAGCATATTTGGAGAGTCGATCGACGACCACCATAATAACAGTAAACCCCTTGGAGTTGGGAAGACCTTCCACAAAATCCATACTAATATCCTCCCATATTCGCTCCGGAATCGGCAATGGTTGCAACAAGCCCGCGGGTAACATACTGTCAGTCTTGAAACGTTGACATACTTGACATTCTTTAATAAAAAGCTTAACCCGTTGCTTGAGCCCTTCCCACCAAAAGGTTTGTTTGACTTTGCTTAATGTTTTGTGAAACCCAAAGTGCCCCCCTTCAGGTGATGCATGGCAAAGTAATAGCACAGTATTCAATAAGGGTGAGGTCGGACATAGAAGGATAGCCCCATTACGAAACCAAATACCATCCCTCATGACCAATTCTTTCCGACCCACTTGAGCCGAACCCGACAGCAAATTGTGATAATATGGTTCAGTTCGTACCTCATGTTGAATATCTTGCCAAATAGTAGCACTCGGATGTGAAACCGCCATGTAGTGACATTCGGGCAGTCGTGACAGAGCATCAGCACCCCGATTAGAGACTCCTTTTTTGTACTCAATCGTGTAATCGTAACCCAATAGTTTAGACAACCATCGGGCTTGAGCCGGGGTGGTAAGACGTTGCTCCAAGAGATATTTCAGGCTCATATGATCCGTCTTAACCACAAAGGGACGACCAAGTAAGTAGTGTCGCCACTTACGCACGGCCTTAACTACTGCCAACATTTCCTTCTCATACGTGGACCACGCAAGCATCGATCCCTTTAATGGTGCACTAAAATAAGCAAGAGGCTTACCAAGTTGGGTTAATACCGCGCCAATTCCCACCCCGCTGGCGTCACACTCAACCGTAAAGGGTATTGACCAATCAGGAAGACCCAATGTAGGAGTGGATGTGAGAGCAACTTTTAAAGCTTGGAAAGCAGACTCGGCTGCCTCATCCCAAACGAAGGGTCCCTTGCCTACTAGTTTATATAATGGTGCCGAGATACTCCCAAAACCTTTGATAAACTTACGGTAATAACCGGCCAAGCCCAAAAAACCCCGTACTCCTTTAGCATTTTTAGGCGTAGGCCATGAAAGAACTGCTTGCACTTTGCTTGATTCAACTGCCACACCCTCAACCGAAATAAGATGGCCCAAATAATGAACCTGTGATCAATGAAATTATGCGTACTACCACCATCGACCAAAACAACCACATCCTTGTTGTTGATACGGCCGGGTAAACGTAAGGTTTGGGGAGTCGGAGCCCCGGTGATGGCATGAAACGAAATTTCAGCCAGTGCCTCCTCATCCTCCTGTGCTACCGGATCGTCCGTATCAACCGGGACATCATCAATCATAAAAAGTTGAGGTTTGCTACACTTATGGCCTGGGGTGTAGCGCTCGTCGCAATAGTAGCAGAGACCTTTCTCGCGACGTCCGCGAGCTTCTTGGTTCGAGATACGTCAGATAGGAGTTGGAGCCGGAAGTGCCAGTTTTGTGGTTGGACCTGGTCCTAAAAGCCCGGCCGAGGTAGATGGCTTGGAAAAAGGCGTAGAGCCCAGGTTTTTTGGGTAGGTGGTTGGTTTGTGTTGTAAACTCAATTTGTTTTCTACCAAACGAGCGATACTAATAGCCTCGGATAGGTTACGTGGTTTCTTGATTTTAACTTCCAAACGGACTTCGTCCTTCAGCCCTCCAATAAAACACCCGAGGAGGAAGACGTCGGGCAGGCCATCCACCCGATGAGAAAGTCGTTCAAAAGCCTCTACGTAGGCGGCAACTGTGGTGGTTTGCGTGAGTCGAGAAAGAGCTTCAGACGGATCTTCGAAATCGGTGGGTCCAAACCGATGTAGCAAGGCTGTGGAAAATTCAGGCCAAGTGAGCGGTCCACGTGACTTAGTGAACCACTTGTGCCATTGGAGAGCAATCCCTTCAAGGTGAAGAGACGCTAAATGGGCTTGTTCCTCATCCGGAACTTTCTGAAAATCGAAGTATTGCTCGGCCTGGTAGAGCCAAGCCGTCGGGTCGTCTCCGCTGAAACGTGGAAAGTGGAGCTTCAAGTAGGGCTTGGGATCGGAACTTCCACCAGAATGGAAAGAGTGGTTGGTATTTCCCTGTTGGATGGTTTGGACCGTCGACTGTAAGTTTTGGTAGTCGCCCATAACCTTTTCGAACATGGCAGTGAGTTTCTTGATAGCATCTTGAGTCTCTTGTTGGAATTGTTCATTAGCTTTCTGTCGGGTATCCATGGAGATCACCACCGCTCTGATACCACTGATGTGGTTAGATCGGTCTAAGCAAAAAGAAAGAAGCAGGAAAGAAATTACGAGAGGAGAATTGGGACAATTTTCTGGATAATCCATTCCAAACAAAACAAATCCCTTATAAAGGGTACAATGAAACTACTCCACTCCACTACCATCCTACTAAATTGGAAAACATGCAGACATGGGAAACTAGGCATAACCCATGATCCCCTTTATTCTCACACAACTAACTATCTTGAAAAAGTAAAACAAAGACCAAGTAAACAAATAAATAATCCCACGTGCAGCAGCAATTAATTTAGATTTCACTTGTATCAGGCCTGCTCACTGGGCTGCATAGCTACGAGTCCATTGAGCTGCTTGTTCGTAAGTCCATCGGGTCCATTATCGGGTCCATAACAATGGCTTGGTGCTTTTCTCCTTATTTATGTAACTTGTACCGATTTGTCTAGCGTCTTCCTAGTCTTTATTATATAGTTGATGTTTCGCAAAACATAGAAAACAATGACATCAAAGAAATAATGGCAAAAGAAGAGAATCGCTATGTTAAGAACAAACAAAATATCAAAATGTTTTTTAGAGTTCACACTTGCTTCAATCTTGTTTTTGTACCATAGTAATCCAAGTGTTACCTAGGAAGCACAAATACGATATGTACTTGGTGTTAGACATGAGTTTAAAAGTTAGTTGGTTAGGGAGGTTGTTAGCTTGGTTAATGATGTTGTTAGCTAGTGAGTTAGTAAAAGTTAAATTTGTATAAAAGAAGATTGGTCAATTGTAATAATCATTCTTCACGAAGCATATCGGGATCTGGTGGATTGAGAGCATCAATCGGTGGAGAAGAAGCTAACGATTTTGGATTCAATTGCATGGAAAGGCTCACATAAGTCTGAATTTCATAAATTCAAGGGTGATGAATTGAATTCATGAATGCTCAAGGTAGAAAGATTCTTTCAGTTAGATCGAGTCTCAGATGCAACAAAAGTCAATTTAGCTGCAACTCATTTTGAAGATAAAGCTTATCAGTGGTTTCAATCTTTCACCGGTTAAAGGGTGATCAACCACTCACATGGCCGAAGTTGATTGAAGAATTATGAACTCGATTTGGTAAGTTTTTCGATGATCCAATGACCGAATTATTTTTTTTAAAAACGTCCACTGTACAAGAGTACTATGATGCATTTGATGTAATCACCATTAGGTTATGATTTGTTGAGTATACCCTTAGTTGCTTTATTACGGGGTTAGAAGAGGAGATAAAATCACAAAGTCAAATGTTCAGTCCCAAGAATATTCAACAAACCTTTTTTTTGGCTAGCATTAAAGCTAAGAAAGCTAAGGCTGTTAGCAAATCTTCTATACCAACTCCTAATGCTAGCAAAGCCTTAGTTCCTTTTGGGAAATCAGTAAGACATGATGTCAAGAAAAGGTTTTGTCCTAGAAGGACCTTGACCCAAAGTGAAGGAAAAAGACCTTAATTTTATCACATTTAAGTGGAATAAGGTACCCGAAGTTAATTTGCACAGATCTTAATTAATGCATTAGAAGGCGATTTTGGAAAACATAAGAGAGGGAAAACACAAAATGGGATCATGAGTAACCGCCAACTACAATCTAGGAATTTAACTGATGATAGCGTATGAATCAAAAGAAAATAATCCTTAAAATAAATGTTGTGTGTAGGCTTCGGGTGAATTAACTGGAGCAGTTGGGCTCGGCCGACCCAAGTTCTAATTAGGTCCAGTTTAGTTAGATTATTAACTAAAGGAATTAACCCTAATTGTAGTCTATATATATATACATACATCTCATTGTACTTGTAATATTTATCACTCAATAAAAAAAAACCCTAGTTGCCCTAAGAGGACGTAGGTTGCACACCGCGACCGAACCTCTATAAATCTCTCGTGTCTCTTTTATTGCTTATTGTTCTTTATTCGTGTGTTCGTGTTTCTGCCGTCGTTTGGGTCGTTTGATTGCCTGCTGCATTCAAAACTTAGGTGCATTATCAAACTCGTTTGCTTTCGGTTTTTTGGAACTGTTCTCATAGAATAGTGGTCAATAAAACAACACTCAAGTTTAGGCAGCCGACCACTATTGTGTTTGTCACTATTCTCAGTTCTGACTCGACTGTTGAACATCTGTGGTTTGGAATAATGGCCGAGGACGGGAAAACAAGAATAGAGAAATTCTATGGTCATGATTTCGAATGGTGGAAGATGCAAATCGAGGATTTGCTGTTTAGAAGGATTTGGAAGCCACCCTGTTTGGACAGAAACCAGATAAGACTTCAGATGCTGATTGGGCTGCTCTTGACAGAAAGGCTGTTTCTGTCATCAGACTCTCGTTGTCAAAAAATGTTGCTTTCAATATTATAAAGGAGAAGACAGCTAAAGGCATTATGGATGCGCTGTCAAACATGTATGAGAAACCGTCTGTTGCAAATAAAGTCTTTCTGATTAGAGAACTAGTGAACATGAGACTGAAAGAAGGAGGATCTGTTAACACTCATATCAGCAACTTCAACACTGTCATCTCTCGATTATTATCAGTTGATATAAAATTCGATGATGAAGTTCAGGCATTGTTGCTTTTGTCTTCATTACCAGAAAGTTGGTCAGGGACTGTCACTGCAGTTAGTAGTTCATCTGGAACCACTAAGCTTACTACCGATGCAGTCCGGGATCTAATTTTGGGGGAGGATATTAGAAGAAGAGCTTCAGGACAATCATCGAGTGGTTTACTAAGCGCTGAAGTGAGAGGAAGAAAGAAAGAAAGGGGTACTAGTAGAGGAAGATCAAAATCTAGAAAGAGGGGTCAGTCAAAGCCCAGGAAAGACATCCAGTGTTGGAATTGTAAAGAAACTGGGCATTTTAGAAATCAATGCCCAAACCCTTCTACCTCAAAAGAGAAGAAGGAAGTCAATGTAGTTGCTGATGATTCTAATTTCGATACTTTTATCTGCTGTGTGGAAAACTCAACTGAGACATGGATCATGGATTCTAGTGCATCTTTTCGTGCTCTAGCACGAAGTTGATGAAGAATCCACGAACAGGCAACTTTGGTAAAGTTCGTCTGGCAAACAACCATACTCTTGATTTCATAGGATTGGGAGATATTGAGTTGAAAACTTCATTGGGTGCCTCTGGACCTTAAAGGATGTTCGGGTCATTCGTAGCCTACAAAGAAGCTAATCTTTATCGGATAGTTGGATGATCAGGGATACGACATGATGTTCAGCGGGGGACAGTGGAAGGTAGTAAAAGGGAATCTTGTAATCGCCAGAGGTAAAAAGAGGGGTACTCTTTATATGGCTGAAGTTCCAGTGGACGGGGTAAACTCGATGACTAGTGGATCGAGTCAATCCAGTCTGTGGCACCAACGACTTGGTCATATGAGTGAAAAGGGAATGATGATGCTCGTTGCAAAAGGTAAGCTTCCAGAACTTAAAAAGGTTGAATCTGAATTCTGTGACCCCTGTATCTTTAGGAAAAAGAAGAAAGTATCTTTTGTGAAGACAGAAAAGGCACCAAAAGCTCAGAAATTGGAGCTCGTTCACACTGATGTATTCAGACAAACCTCAGTTTCATCTCTGGGAGGAGCTCATTACTTTGTCACCTTTATAGACGATTCAACACGCAAGGTATGGGTTTATTTTCATAAAAATAAATCTACTGTCTTTTATACTTTTAAGAAATGAAAAACTGTTGTTGAATAGGAAACTAATTTGAAGGTAAAATGCTTGAAGTCAGACAACGGAGGAGAATACATCAGGGCTGAATTTCTTGATTATTGCGTTGAACATAGTATTCGGATGATAAAGACAATCCCAGGCACTCCTCAACAAAATGGAGTGGCGGAAAGAATGAACAGAGCATTAAATGAGAGAGAGCCATAAGTATGACTTAATTGCGGGCTTCCAAAGATGTTCTGGGCTGATGCAGTCAACACTGCTGCTTATTTAATCAATCGGGGATTGTCAGTACCGTTGGGATTCAAGATACCAGAAGAAGAATGGAGAGGGGAAGCAGTCATATATGGGCATTTGAAAGTCTTTGGGTGCAGTGCCTATGATCTAGTGAAAGACGCTGACAAACTTGATGCCAAAACTAAGAAGTACACCTTCATTGGATATGGGTCGGATACTATGGGCTTTGGGATTTTGAAAACAGAAAGGTAGTCAGAAGCAAGCATGCTACATTCAATGAGGCTGAGTTGTATAGAGACAAAATTACAACAAACTTACTAGTTCAGAAAGAGCAGGTTGAATTTGAAACTGATGCAAATAAACAAACAACACAGCCAGTCACTGAATCAAACACTGAAACTAAAGTTTTCGAGTTTAAAGATGACGATATGGGTGGAGATGAAGAAGCAGTGGGAGTTTCGGATAGTGGGAGTTCAGAGTCTGATGATGAATAGTCTTCGCAGGGTCCCGACCAGTTTCAAAATTGGGCAGGAGGTCCACCAGAGTCTCCAAACAACTATAGAGGTATAGTCCTTCAGTCAACTATCTTCTCTTAACTGAAAATGGTGAACCAGGAAGTTTTTTCTAAAGCTGTTAAGATGAAAGATTCGCTTCAGTGGGAGCATGCTATGAAAGATGAGATGAGTTCTTTGATGAAACATAAAACATGGGTACTAACCAAGCTTCCGCCAGATAAAAGAGCTCTACATAATAAATGGGTCTTCAGGGTCAAGGAAGAACATGATGGGTCTAAATGATACAAAGCTGGCTTAGTAGTCAAGGGTTTTCAGGAAAATAAGGGGGTTGATTATGATGAGATCTTCTCGCCAGTTGTGAAAATGACAACCATCATATTGGTTTCGAGTCTGGTAGTTGCAGAGGGCTTACATCTAGAACAATTAGATGTTAAGATAGCATTTCTACACGGTGACCTTGAGGAAGAAATTTATATGACACAACTTGAAGGGTTTCAGGTTGTCGGGAAAGAAAACTGGGTCTGCAAACTGGAAAAGAGCTTGTATGGTCTAAAATAGGCACCCAGGCAGTGGTACTTGAAGTTTGATAACTTCATGGAAAGGTCGGGGTACAAGAAATGTCAAATGGATCATTGCTGCTATTTGAAAAGGTTCAACAGCTCTTATATCATTCTGCTACTCTATGTAGATGATATGTTGATTGCAGGGTCAGATATGAAAGAGATCAACAAGTTAAAGAAAGAAATGTCCAAAGAATTTGAGATGAAAGACTTGGAATTCCAGCCAAACAGATACTCGGGTTGAGCATTATCAGAAATAACAAGGATGGATATTTATCACTATCCCAAGAAAAATACATAGGGAAAGTGTTGGAAAGATTCAAGATGAATAATGAAAATACCAGGTCTAGAAACACACCATTGGGAAGTCACTTTAAGCTTACCAAATACAGTCTCCTAAATCTAAAGAAGAAAGAACAGAGATGGCAAAAATTTAATACGCCTCTACGGTTGGCAGTCTCATGTATGCAATGGTCTGCACTCGACCAGATATTGCTCATGCAATTGGGGTAGTTAGTTGGTTTATGAAGGGGCGCGATCCCGTGAGGGTGAGCTAACTCCAAAAACCCGTCCTCAGTTTGGATTGCAGCAGATCCAGGGAAAGAACATTGGGAAGCAGTTAAGTGGATACTCAGATACTTGAAGGGTACATCTAAAATGGGGTTATGTTTCAAGGGGAAAGATGCAATTCTTAGAGGTTATACTGATGCTAATATGGGTGATTGTAAAGGGACATTCAAAAGCACTATAGGGTATGTCTTTACAATAGGAGAATCAACAGTTAGCTGGATGTCCAGACTTCAGAAAAGTGTAGCTCTATCAACAACAAAGGCTGAACACATGACTATTGCTGAAGCTAGAAAAGAGTTAGTATGGTTAAAGACTTTTCTTGAAGATTTGGGTAAACAGGATTCTGATTACTCATTGTATTGTGACAATGAGAGGGCAGTGAAACTTACCAAAAATCCAGTCTATCATGGTAAAACAAAGCACATTGGGATAAGGTATCATTTTGTTAGAGGATTGATCGGTGATGGAGCAATCAGTTTGAAGAACATCTTAGGTGCGAAGAATCCAGCCTATATATTTACCAAATCTATGGTGTTGGATAAGCTGAAGCTTTGCATAACTTCAGTTAGTCTTCAAGAATAATGTTGAGAAGGTAGGGGTAGCTAGGGGGTGTAAAAATCAACGGGATTTTACAGAAGTATAAAGAAGCAGAGTGTAGTTGAATGTGTTTCGAAGTCTCCAAGTGGGAGAATTGTTGGGTGTAGGCTTCAGGTGAATTAATTTGGAGCAGTTGGGCTCAGCCGGCCCAAGTTCTAATTAGGCTCAGTTTAGTTAGATTATTAACTAAAGGGACTAACCCTAATTGTAGTCTATATATATACATCTTATTGTACTTGTAATCTTTATCACTCAATAAAAAGAAAATCCTAATTGCCCCAAGAGGACGTAGGTTGCACACCACGACCGAACCTCTATAAATCTCTCGTGCCTCTGTTATTGCTTATTGTTCTTTATTCGTGTGTTCGTGCTATTTGTGATCCTAACAATAAAAACACATGAAAGAAATATGGGTTCATGGTAGTTTGCAAGGAGTTTACGTAGGCTGGAGCTCCACTCGGATCAGGCTGACCCAGTTGGGGAACCCGCTAAGGTGCAGCCTGTGTCCAGCAAAGCCTTGCATTGTGCTAAGGGTCTCTTGATTTTATTCGATTCCAAATATGAGAAAAGTTGCATTATATACGTCTCCAAAAGTTGAGATTTACATATTTATGTGCAATTTGTCCTATGGATAAACATCACATAGCAGAACCTTTATTCATATAACTTGAGCTGAATACAAAGATAGTTGATTAATTTAGATTATATGTCATCTATAAGAGGTGAAATAAGTAATTAAAAAAGATAAAATAAAATGATGTCAAAGGGCTTAAATATCACTCAAAATGCTATTTTAATAGCATATGACATCCAAAATTGTTTTGTTAAAAAATTCTTATAATAGCATAGAGTTTATAGCTGTAGCAGTAATTATCTTTGAAGTTAGCAAACATATGGTACTTTTTGAGAAAAACACAGAAAATGCAGCCTAAGATTATAATAAAAGTTCAAAAGATTTTATTGCCAAAAAAAAAGGAAAAAGAAAAGAAGACAAGAAAAACCAAAGTGAAATTGATATACAGAAGTAGTAAAACAACACCCCCTCCCTGAGAATTTAGAAGTCATACAATTGCTAGGATGAATGTTAAAGAACCCTTGGTGCTACAAATTTTGATAAACTTTGTTACATTTTGATTCTTTAAAGCATATAAGTATGCAATCAGTCAATAGCCAAACCACAAAGCCCGTCAACGCATAACAAGAGATCATCCTAACCTTGCTTCTCTTCTTAGTACCTGTATCAAAATGCGGAGTCAACATATCTCAAAGCTTTTGCAGATATAACTCAGTAAATTTAAGCTCGAGAGCATGAACTATAAGTAGGAGAAACAAAATTAATCCATTTACTTATGAATGGGTTTATCATAGTTATGTTTTATCTAACAGGTCAAAAATAATAAATAAGATAACTTAGCGAAAAAGAAAACTAATCAAATGGGTCAAACACTCAAACGAGTGGAAAGTGTAGTTTTAATGCATAGAAGCTCCTAATCAGTCTAACAGAATTTATTGGCATAGTAAAAATTTTGTAGTGATATTTGAAATATTAATTATGTATAAATAATTTTAAACCTTGGTTTAAAAAAGACATAAGACACACCGCGAGGCATAGTAAAAATTTTGTAGTGATATAACTCAGGAAAGGGCGTGAGGCACTCTTATTTTCAAAATTAAAAGAACTTCTAAATTGTTTATAAATCATATTTCATACACAAAACACATTGATATTGTACTATTATAACTAAAACACCAACTTTTATGATGCCAAACCACAAGTGGCCTTGTAATTTGTGACTGTATGTATCTAAAATGCATAAATAAGATGTATAAGTACATATCCCCATTTCTATTTTCAAGTTCATGATGCAACTCATTAGCAGTGATGAACATCAATTATCATGCAACATCTCTTGGAATTAAAAATATGAATATGCTTAAACAATCAAGTAGAAACCAAAAATTCAAATGTACCCAGGTCAAATAACAACGATGAGGATACTTAAATTACATGTAATAATCAACCTATCCTTGGTTTAAAAAAGTGCGCCTTAAGAGCACTTAAGGCGTTAGGCTCTAGAGGTGATTGGCTTGGCGCTTCAACAGCACTTTTTGTACCAACTACCAAGGTGGCCTTTTGCTCTAATTTTTATTTTTGAATAAACTTTTTTTTTGTTTTTTTCTGTCTGTCAAATTGTTCCAGACTTTCAGATTGTGGTTATAGAGCTATTAAAATTTGTTTAATTATTTTTTTTATCCTAGTTTTGGTATTCAAATTAAAAGTATGGTAAATATTATCTGGAATTAGATTATAAATAGTATATAATACATGGCCCCTCTCATACGTGAAGCTCTCGCCTTGCACCTACGGCGTGACGTCTCGACCTTTGAGACTCAAGCACTTCTTAGCACCTCGTGCTTTTTAAAACCAAGAACCTATCTATTTTAAGCAGTCACTATGCACTACAGCTCCATAAAGGTGTCAATTGTCAAACATTTATATGACAGATATGTCAACATACATGGGTTTAACACATAATGGGGTTGATATTGTATTCTTCATTTGATAATCCGAATTTCCACTGCTATATGTAGTTTTAGTTTGTTTTCAAAGAAGTTAAACAAGAAATTTCATTTCCATCAAAAACTTTCCAGCCGAATATCCTTTCTCACAATTCTTACACAAACCTTCATTGATAAGAAACCTATCAAAAACTTGCCTCTCGGAACTGCCACCTCTAGATAATAGATCATAGTGTCAAACTATGACCTAGCAAAGAATAAGAAGATAGTCTCAGGGCTATCTTGCAATTTCAAATCTAGAAGCTCAATTTTCACTTACTCGCTTAAAGTTAAAAATATTCTACAGTAGCAATTAAGATATAGATATTGACAACTTTCAACCTCATTGACGACTTTCATCATTCTAGTCAAGTAATATTAAACACAGCTTAGCCACATCAAAGTGATTATCTTGGTCAGTCAAAAGAACAATAGAACATTCAAATCAAAAAGATAATAAATGATTAACTAGAATGTTAAAAGATATAATATCTAACCTCCTCAGCAAATTTTATCAAAATAGTTGTACGTGGTCGTTGTTGACCGTCCACTGGAACAAAGTGAGCAGTCACAACAGCCGGAAATCCTGCATTGTCTAAAACACCCTACAAAAAGAAACAATGCAGGTTGAAACTTTATATGGCAAATTGGCAATAATGTAAATTATAGGCAATTAAACACTTACCCTTACTATCCCAGCAACAAAAGCACCACAGTTGAATGACCCCATGTCTTTCGGTACTGAAATAAATCTGTATTTGAAAATGAAGAGAAAAGCATATCAATTAGTGAGAAATATAGGTCAGGGAAACAGATAAAAAGATATTACAATATGAACCATATGCAGCAAGATGGGGTACCTATTGACTAGAAGCTCCTTTTCACTAATCATATATTCATCTTCATGTTCAGTGCCTTTCTCAAGTGAGTCGGCTACCTATTATGTTGTTGGAGTAAGATGGTCAAGCTTGAAAAGCAAAGCCAGTGAAGTCAAACATGACGCACTTAATAACACCTTTGTATCATGTGGGATAGAAATAAAAAGCAAAGTGTATAACTATTTACAATATGAACTTCAGGAGTACTATAGCAACAAACCTTTCCAAAGAGCACCTTCCACACGGTACTATGCACAAAAGACAAAATTCCCAACAAACGTGTCTCCCTTCTGTTACCCTAAAAGGAGAAATAAGAAAGAATTATTGCTATGGAGTAACAATAAATAAACAAACAACACTTGAGTGTAGTTTGATGAATAATGTGACTCGCATAGCATAAAATTTTTAGAGGTGACAATGACGACCATTTACTTGTGAATGAGTCAATTCGGTCAAGTTTTATCTCTTACAAGTCAAACAAATAAAATCTGAAAGTTAGATAAAACAGAATAGAGTCAAAAGTCGCCAGAATGTAATTTTGATGCATCAAACCTCCTAAATCATTTTCTATGAAAAATAAGACTACAATTACAATAACCTAACTTTATAATACTATTTGAGTATTTGACACACTAGCTGCTCGTATAATAATATAATTTGTTTCAACAAAGTGTTTTGGCAACCCTAACAACACAGTTTCAACCTGTCTTAACATATTACCTAATTTGATCCATAACCCAACCCACCAACAACCATGTATCCACCACTATAGAATTGTATATGCACAGACAAACACTAATATACCTATAAATGTTTCAACTTTAACACTTATATCTGTAAAAATAGATTATAATTACAATTACTCAAGCTTTATAATATTATTTGACACGGTTAACTGTTCATTATAAAATATAATTTGTTTGGACAAAAGTGTTCTGGGCTACCTGATATGAACAGTTTCAACTCGTCTTATCATATTACCTATTTTGACCCATTAACCAATCCACCTACAACCATGTTTTCACCTTCGTAGAATAGTATATGCACACAAATATACATATAAATGTTTGGATTGTAACAGTTATATCTGTAAAAGTAAGAGTACAACTTCAATATTTGACACGCTCACTGTTCATTAAAAATATAAAATTGTTTGGACAAAACCAGGCCAACCTGACATGAACAGTTTCAACCCATCATAACATATTACCTAGTTACCCATTACCCGACCCACCGACAACCATGTTTCCACCTTTATAAAATTCTATAAGCACACACAAACATAAACATACAGATAAATGTTAGGATTGCTAATGACACATGCTGAAAATTATAGCCAGAAGCAATCAATTAAAGGAACTATTCACATGGTTCAGAATTTGTTAACATCCAGGGTCATTAATACATGAAACAGAGCAGTATGGTTCATTTTATATTAAAAATCCACAAATAAAATGATACAGCAACGATATCAACTTTCTAGAACAGTTATATCAGTAAAATTGTGCCCAGCCAATGTACAATCTGACTTAGCAGCTAGCACCATGCCCAACAATTAAAAGACAAACATTTTTTAAATGGATCCTTTTTCCACTTCCACTTCTAGATGCTTCTTAACTAATATAGCCTCCTTTTGTTCTGATCAAGGCACGAGAAATGCAAATAAAAACATCTATTTCTTGATGAAACCTAACAGCTTTTGCTCCACAGTTTTGAGAGATGACAAGCATGAACATGCAAATAAACTATTAGGTCAAATTCACAAATGTTGCAAGAAGAAAAAGATACACTAATGGGTCTCCTTTACATGGTACAGGAAGAAGAAAGCAAAGGTTAACTCATTCAATAAGTTCATGAGAATAAAGTGAACATCCAGCCAATTAGAAAACAAAGCGTTGAATCAATTTTAATGCTTATAAACTTAAAGATCATAGGATAAGAATCAGGTAAAAAGAATGTTTTGGTAAAAGGGGAAACTTCCTTCTTATGTGATCCTATTCCAAATATCAAATTCAATTCAATTATGCACCAACTGCCAAAATAATAGACAACGTTCTACCTTTTCCCTGTGGCACAGTAACTCCAAAACTCGTACTCCAACAGCATAGCCAGCATCCTCCAATCTGATAAAACATGATTGTATAGCATCCATACAAACACATATTAGATAGGAATCCCAGTACTATTTATTAAACACTCATTAGTTCATGTTAAAGATTCCATAGATTGTTTCAGGAGGAATCAATAACCTTCATGTTACTTGTCAACAACTGACCATCAACATTTTCCTATTTGTAGAACTTGATATAAGGTTTATGTACTTATCAGAACATCCTCGACAAGTACAGAATCACTATCAAATCAGTAGTTGAAGTGCACTACGTCTGAGGATAAAAGCTCTGAGTGTAGAGAACTAGAGATTATTAAATACCATGAGTACTGAATCCTTTTGTTATTGTAGCATATCAAAAAACTAATTTTGGCTACATGATTATAGTTTTTACTAAAAACAACAGATTGTTACCTCCTTTCTAGTTCCCCAATGTTGTCAACCTGAGTCTGGTTGTACTGAACAAGCTCCGAAAACAAATAAGCAAATCCACTCAAACTAACCTTCAAATCAAAAAAGAAAACTGTTTAGCATCACCAAATTAAGGGCTTGTTCTTCGAATCCATCTACAGAAGATCAATTGGTCTTACATTCAACTGTAAAGTTGATACAATCAAACAATGCCTAAATCTTATCGATCAAGAGGTAGATCTATGTTCAAGCTCGTTAACAAGCATAGAAATCCTCAAAACTGATTAAACCCATATCAGTTTTGCATTTAACAATAACAACATTTGATTCAAATTGCGAATTTTTATAAAGGGTGATCAGAACCCTAGAAGCACCGATATGAATTTGGGTCTTTTTTCGAATGTTGGGATCTTAGCTAACATAATGAAATTGGATATATGGATCGAGTGTGTTACCTCTTGTCTGCCTTTGCTAAGGGGTTTATCGAGAACATTTGTGTATTGCTTCATCTTCCCTACTCCGATCATCTTTTAGGTTATTCTGCAACTTCAAACTTCAAACCCTACTACCCTGTACACTGAATCTATTCCTAAATAAGATGATGAATTATGGTATACCTTTGCATTATTTAAAAAAAATTAAAGAAAAAACAAGTTTTAGAATGTTAAAACACTGGTAGCACGTGTATAATATATGTTAAAAGAGTAAATTACCCAAATCAAACATTCAGGGATTGTTTTGTTCGCAGAATGATTTACAAAAAAATTAGAATTGAAATCTCGTTAAAATTGATAATATGTTTGATTGGTTAATTTTAAATGGAATTAAAATATTAATTTTGAACATTCTATTGGATTGTTAAACATTTTATAGATAAGTGTAAACAATGTAAATTTCAATTAATGTGAGAAAATTTACAATTCTAATTCATTCCGCTAGCCAACCAAACATGATTTTGAATGAAAACTTTTTCGATTCCAATTCGAATTCCACTTCCTGAGATTCTGTGAACCAAACGGAGCCTCAATTATACATGACTAAATTAACACAATCGTAAATTGATGAAAAAGCTTTGGGCCTTGAAAACAACTATCTTGCTAGATGACTAGATTCACGAAAAATCTTCGATCTTTACAACAATTGCAACCCAAAACAATTATAACCTTATGTAATTAACCTTTAATCATATAAACCCTTGTCGTTTATTAAATTAATCACCATCAATTTACTTCATGGTTGGCAAATCATAACGTGAAACAATTACACGTTATTACTTTGTTATTATCCAAAGTGTATAGTAACATTGATATTGTCGATGATTGGACATCTTATATCCAACATACTCCCACTTGGATGATTAATCGACTAATTGCATCAATGTAGACAATGGTAGATGTCTAGCCACATCTCACTGTTCCTAGCAAGATATGACATTTTATAGTTGTCAACTAGTTCTTTGTGTTCAAGTAACCCCTTACTTAAACATGCACTACAGCCATGGTGACCTTATAAGTTTATCCTTTCTGTTTTGGACATTCGTTGAACATAGGACATGGTTCATCTTTCATTTTATATATTGTTCAACAATTCTAATTCGCGTCTCTAATTTGAAGTGGTCTAACAAGCTATTCTTAGTTTGATTGTGGCTACGCATTTAACACCAGTTTAAATCAACGAGGTCGTCAGAATGTCCTATTCCTATTTTCGCATGAGCACATAATTCCTTTGACCACATACAACTCCCACTTAACCTCAGATCTTTTTTCTAATCATTATCTTATAACTGCCTTTTACGAAACAACATTAGATAAGATCAAAGAGCAACCTTTAGTTACAGTTTGTTCAAGTATGTGTCATGGGTTGAAAGACAGATATATGATACCTTATTCAAAAGTTCTTATGACTCAGATCCATGAAGAACCTTTTAAAGCGAGTTACGTTATGATATCATTCTCTAATAAATATCTATGGATATTGGTCCTTAACTCCTTGAGCTTTCACTCATATGAACCAACCAACTATTCAATATGGTCTTAATTTAGATAAATTCCCATGAATCTGATCGACTACAGACATTTAGAATAAAATATTTAAGGATTCTTAAATGCACCAAATACTAATAGATCAGATCTAATATCTAGAATCTAAGCCCTATCTTATCATCATGCTCCTTATGTTTAGCTTGAGGCATAGGCTTAGGCTTAGTGAAGGGATCTGTTAGATTTTGATCCGTGTGAATCTTTATTTATCATAATGTCTCCTCGTTCCAATACTTCCTTATGTAGTGGAACTGTCTGATGTTCTTTACTTAGAGGTGACAAAGTAAGCGGGTTTGATTGGGTTGGTTGTCGGGTCGAGATGGGTTTGGGTTAAGATGAGTTTAGGGTAGGATTGGGTAATTATATAAAAAGGGTCAGAATGGGTATGGGTTAGGATGGGTATAGGTTAGAAGGGATTCGGGTCATGATGGGTCAAAACTATTACAAAAAAATACATTACTTCGACTACTTTACATTTAAATGTCTTAATATCTAATCTCATACGACAAATAACCAGTTAACATGCTCAATAAAGGTACCTCTAGCAGGGCATCAGAAACTTCAATGGCAAATAGAGGAATGATGAAATTGAAGAATCGATTACTAGTTTCAGGTTTTTAGCTTTAAACTCACGTTCAAACTTTTTAGTCGGTACTCTCGTTCAATACCCGTTATTAATTTTGTTCAACCCATCCTGACCCACTCTCATTTTTTGGTCCAGTTCATCCTGACCCATTTAGATTTGGTTTTAGTTTTAAATATGCCCATCTTGACCCCTTAAATATAAAGCTCAACCCAAAACTACCATGCATTTATATTTACAGTCCAAATCAACCCAAAATTATATATTGGGATCAAGATTGTTAGTCATAGCTTTACTCTAAGATGTGACTTTGGTTCTTTTCCTGAGCTATAACACCAGTATTGTCATATGATATCTTAATAGGTTTTGTAGGAACCTCTGAAGTTAAGAGGCTGATGCAACCAAAAGATACCAAAACAACCAAGTCTTCCAACATGCACTTGGGAACAAAGGTGAACTAGCTTCGGAAGTTTTACACACTCAAGAAAAATGCTAAGTGTAAAATCTTCCGAAGCCAAAGTTTAGAAGAAACTGCTGCGGAAGCTTTACACTGAACTTGGAAAATATTCTAAGTGTAAAGTCTTCCGAAGCCAAAGACTCAACTCTTCCGAAGGTAAAAGATAAAGTCTTTCGAAGCTCTCAAGACAAAGTCTTCCGAAGCTCTCAAGACAAGTCTTCCGAAGCTGTTTAAAGACAAGACTAATTTTCCTCTGAAGAGAGAGAAAATATACATTTTCCATCAACTTTATCATAAAGTAACCTACTTTCTGCTGCATGCTCTGGTAGTTCACCTGCTATCACTAGTTGGTGAAACTTCCATACTTTATGATAAAGTAGATAAGGTCTTCACCTGCAAGTTTCTGTTTTTGTTCATTCTTGGCTTTTTGTAATAGGAAAGTCAGTGAGCTATGGCTTGTCATAGTCACTAGTCAAAAGGTAATTTGCCTTTTGACTTTAGGCTGATCTTGTTGTCTAGATTAGTCACTTTCAACTGTCTTTTTGCATATTGACGGTTGTAGGATGTAGTATAAGTAGTCTCCGGTTCTTGTATTTAAAATATACTTGTACAACACTTGTAATAGAATTAGAGAAGCAATATACAACTTCCTTGAAAACTTTATCTTGTGCTCTTGTTCTTGTTTTACTTGTGTTTATCTTGTATCTTCAGTAAAGGTTCACAGTTCCCTATTTGAATTGTTAAGTGATCTTAAGATCCTCCTAAGTGTGTTAACTAAGTGCAAGCTTAAGTACCCTTTAACGGTCCTGCATTTGGTATCAGAGCATTCCAGGCTCTTGATTGTAAGATCTCACCATCTTCAAATCCTCTTAGTTACACACATCACTTAACTCTTCAAATGGCAGCTATCTCCAAAGCTGATATGGAAACTGAACCATGACAAAGTCCCCACTGATCACTCCTGAGGATTTTGACACTTGGTGTCAAAGAATGGAAGGCTTTATCAAGTCTCAAGATTCCAGGATGTGGGAGTCTGTTGTCAATGGACCTCATGTACCATGCACCTCTTCAGCTGCTGCTGGTGGTGGCATGATACCAAAGGAGAGGGCTGACTTTTCTGATGAAGACTGGAAAAGAATTGATGTTGATCAGAAAGCCATGACAGCTCTCCAAACTGCTCTTCCAAACTCCATCTACAGAGGTTTCAAGAAGTGCAAGACCGCTAAACAGCTATGGGATGCACTGAAACTGATGTATGAGGGTTCAAATGAAGCCAAGGAGAACAAGAAGGATCTCCTGAAGCAGCAGTTTGAAAACTTCACCTTCAAGACAGGTGAACCATGACTCAACAATACTTCAGGTATGTTGAGATTGTGGATACTCTGGCTGATGTTGGGGTAACTATTGAGAACAGGGATATTGTAAGGAAGTTCATGTCCTCTCTTCCCAAAAATGGACACACTACTGTGTGGTCATTAAGAGGACTGAAAACCTCAAGACCCTTACTCTCACTGAGTTGTATGGGATACTCAGTGGATACCAGATGGAGATGAACATGCAAAATTCATCTGGTAACTCCAACACTCACCAGAGTTCAGCCCTTCATGTGGTTGAAAGGGATAGCAGAGAACCACAGCATCATCTCATCTGCTACCCTGAAAACTCACAAAAGGGTCCTTTCATCACCTTCCCAGAGACACCCAGAGAGAGCTACATCCAAGGAAGTCCCTTCCAAGAGACAAGTTCTTCTCAAGCTTTTGTCTCCACTGATGAAAGTACAGGCAACTTTCTTTTCACTCTTGAAGACCTGGACTGTATCCATCCAGATGATCTGGAGTACATGGAGATAGTCCAGCAAATGGCTCTTCTCACTCACAGAGCCCAGAAGTTCTACAAGAGGACTGGAAGAAGGTTTCCTAGCAATGCTGCCAGTGGCAAGTTTGGGCTGGACAAGAGCAAAGTCAAGTGTTACAACTGTAACCAGATGGGACACTTTGCTAGAGAATGCAAGGCACCTAAGTCAAATGGTGGCCAAGCTTCATCCAGGCCAAACTACACTGAAGGAGGGAACCAGAATGAGAAGCCAAGACAGCAAGCTGCAGTTGCTGTTGAAGAAGGAGGCTTTGACTGGAGCTTTCAAGCTGAAGATGCATCTCCAAACCAAGCACTCATGGCTGATCATGATGAAGCCAAGGTACTTGAACATCTTTGCTCTCCTGAATGTATTGCTAAAGTAAATAGATACAGGTCCTACAACTTGGAAATGAGATCTGATATTGAGTCTTTAATATTTTAAAAGCTGATTTTAAAAGAGCTGAAAAACTATAAACTTAAGATAGAAGATCTAGAGAAAACAGTTTCAACTCTTAAACATGAGCAGACAAACTACAGGACTCAAATTAAGGATCTCATTACCAAGTTGACTGAATGCCAGGCTGAGCTTGTGATCAGCAAAGCCAGGGCAGAAAAATGTGTTCTTGAAGAAGAGACCTTCAAGAACATGATATCCTCATCTCTGCATGCAAAAGTGTGTTATTAGAATAAGCAGGGACTGGGATCTAGTGAGATAGCTCCTCCACACACTCTACTATCAGTCAGATCTCCTAGGTGTGGAACTGGTCAAGATGAGCTGCCATCCATAGACCCCAGTGATAAAGAGGATGAAGAGGAGAAGGTGAGGGATGACTCTGAGATGAGTGAAGAGAGTCAATCCAAAAGGGTCACCATGCTCCTAAGGAGGAAAAAGAAGCTGGTTTGAGCAAAACCAAGAGAAAGAACTTGATCAGAAGAGCAAAGAGAAGATCCAGAAAAGCTCAAGAGATCAAGACCACCTTTGATCCCAAACAGAAACAAGTATTTATCTCTGCAGGGTTCAAGGTGATGAAAGCTGAAGATCCTGTCAAGAATTCTAGTACCAAGAGTTCTACTTCAGCTTCAACTCACTCCAGCAACAACAAGAAGACTGATCAGCTGTGTGTCACTGCTACACAGCCTGAACCATCCATTTCAAAGAGCAAGCTTCACCCTAAGAAGCCTGCTGCATCATCTGAAAAGGTGGAGAAAGAAGAGAAAGTGTTCAAGCTCAGTCTTCTTTGGGAAAGAAGACTCTCAGAAGGAAAGAATTGGATTGTGTTATGTGTGGTAGTACTTCACATCTGGCTAAGGATTGTCAATACAATCCCAAGAGTACTATCCACATGATCAAGAAGAAAACTTCTGAGAAGAAAAAGAAACAAACAGCTTCGGAAGGAAAATCTGTTTCCTTCGGAAGCTCCAAAATGAAGAAGAAGGCAAGTAGGAAATTGCCTTAGGAAGAAAAGTTGGTCTTGAAAGAAAGGAATGCTTCCGAAGCACTGAAGCTTGCTGCAGTGAAAGCAAGAGCTTTCGAAGGATCCGTCTCCAAAGCTTCAAGCTACAAAAGCTTCCGAAGTAGTGAAGGTCAAGCCCAATCTTCCAAAGGTGGTGTGGAAGATGAAGGAAGACCTTGAGACTGAAAGCTCCTCTTCAGCAACAACAAATGATCCTCAAAGCCTGAACATAGGATCACTTACTGTTTCATTGCCTTCATCTGAACTTTATAAGCCCAAGACCAATGAGGCTTGGGTTTCCAAATGTAACTAAATCATCTCTTTTGTGCAGGGACAGCCAAAGGCAAACAGAAATGTGTGGATCATTGATAGTGGCTGCTCCAGGCACATGACAGGCAATGAGTCCCTACTTCAAAACTTTGAAAGAATTGATGGAGGACCAGTTGCTTTTGGAGGAGATGCAGGAGGTTACATTACTGGTAGGGGCATGGTCTCAAATGGTAAGCTCAGCATTGAGAAGGTAAACTTTGTCAAGGAGCTTGGATACAATCTTTTGAGTGTGTCCCAATTTTGTGACCAAAAACATCACATGCTCTTTACTGAGCATGAGTGCATTGTTCTCAAGCCCGGGGTCGACATTCCTCAAGAGCATATTTTGCTCAGAGCCCCCAGGAAAGAGAACATGTACAAGATGGACTTGCAGGAAACATCTCCCTTTGGAGAGATTTCTTGCTTTCTATCTAAAGCAAATAGTGATGAGTCTTTCCTTTGGCATAAAAGAATGTGCCATGTAAACTTTAAGAACATGAATAAACTGATTAAGAATGATTTGTTAACTGGAATGCCAAAGAAAGAGTTTACAAGTGATGACCACTGTGTTGCATGCCTGAAGGGGAAGCAACACAAAGTGTCTCACAAGCCAAAGGAAATGAACTCTATCACAACTCCCCTACACTTGTTACATATGGATCTGTTTGGCCCCACCAGCGTAATGAGTTTAGGAAGGACCTCATACTGTTTGGTGATCACAGATGATTTCACAAGATTCACTTGGGTGTTTTTCCTTAGAACTAAGGATGAAACTCCTGAAATCCTAAAGAATTTCACTCTGAAGATTGAGAATCAATCTGATCACAAGGTCAAAATCATATGATGTGATCAAGAACCAAATTCAAAAATCAAGTCCTTGATACATTTTGTGATGAAAAGGGTATTTCAAGACAATACAGTGCTCCCAGGACTCCTTAGGAAAATTGTGTTGTTGAGAGGAGAAACGGGACACTTATTGAAGCTGCAAGAACCATGTTGTCTGACTCTAAGCTGCCCATCACCTTCTGGGCAGAGGCTGTCAACACAGCTTGCTATGTGCAAAATAGAGTTTTGGTAGTTAAGACACATGGTAAGACTCCTTAAGAACTGTGGCACAAAAGAAGACCATTCATTGGTTTTCTCAGAACATTTGGATGTCCTTGCATCATCTTGAATACCAAAGATCAAATAGCCAAGTTTGCTGAGAAATCAGATGATGGACACTTTGTTGGGTACTCTTCTCAAGCTAAGGCTTATAGAGTATACAATCTCAGAACTAGAATCATTGAGGAGTCAGCCAATGTGACTTTCAATGAACACACACCCTGTGTAAAAGGTTCTGGTCCGGATTGGCTGTTTGATCTTGACTTAGTTACCAACTGTTTTAACAAATCTTGTGAGAATGTTTCAGGATCTACAGATAACAGGTCAACAGAAGATCCTGATCCAAGATTTGAGCTGAGAAACCAAACAAGAAGACTACTTCAGCTCCAGTGGTGACTAACCCTGCAATTGAAGCTCCCATCAGCACTAGCATGACAAATACTGCTGATTCAAATGAATTGCCTTCAAATTCCAGCTCAGAGGCTCAGAATTCAGGAGAAGGAACTTCAAATGCAGGAGGAGGAACTGGAGGTGGTGACAGTGATCAAGAATTTCTTGATGCTGAAAACCACTCCATTGAAGACAACATGAATGATGTCACACACTCATTGGATCAAGTCTCTCTTGATAAGTGTGCTGATGTGGTGGGAGACACCTCATTGCCAGATCAAATTTCTCAAATTTAGATCTGTCTAACCAACTTGCTGTGATCCCTCAACTTGGATCCACAAGTCACATCCCTCCACAAACATCATTGGAAATGTTGACTCAGGGGTAAGAACAAGAGGACAAGCTCATGACAGCCATGTTTGTCTACATTCTTGTTTCTTATCCCAGATAGAGCCGAAGAAGGTTGATGAGGCTTTGAAGGATGGAAGCTGGATTGAAGCTATGCAAGATGAGCTGCTTCAAATCAGAAGACAGAAGGTTTGGAACTTATGTCCTCTTCCTCAAGGGAAGAGTGTCATAGGAACCAAATGGGTATTCAGGAACAAGAAAGATGATAGAGGGATCATCATCAAGAACAAGGCTAGACTGGTTGTCCAAGGATACACTCAAGAAGAAGGAATTGATTACACTGATGTCTTTGCTCCAGTTGCAAGACTTGAAGCTGTAAGAATATTTCTGGCTTATGCTGCATCCAAGGATTTCAAGGTCTACCAGCTTGATGTGAAGTGTGTTTTCTCTATGGGGTGATTGATGAAGAAGTTTATATTAAACAACCACCTGGCTTTGCAGACCCAGATCATCCTGATTATGTCTGCAAGCTTGATAAAGCCCTTTATGGACTGCATCAAGCTCCAAGAAAGTGGTATGAGACACTATCAACATACCTCTGTCAACATGGATACAAAAGAGGTACTATTGATGGGACTCTCTTCATCAAAGAAACAGGAAATGACACATTGCTAGTTCAGATATATGTGGATGACATCATCTTTGGTTCAACTAATCCAAAGCTCTGCAAAGACTTTGAGATGCTGATGAAGAATAGATTTGAAATGAGTGCCATGGGGAACTCAATTTCTTTCTAGGAATTCAAGTGAAGCAGGTTGAAGATGGCATCTTCATCAGTCAGTCAAAGTATGTACAGGACATACTTACAAGATTCAAGATGACTGACTGTAAGGTTGCAAAGACACCCATAGCCAGAAACCACTCCCTTGGTCCTGATCTTGAGGGGGAGTGTGTTGATGAACATCTCTACAGGGCTATGATTGGGTCACTTATGTATCTTACTGCTAGCAGGCCTGATATCATGTTTGCCACATGCATATGTGCAAGATATCAAGCCAACCCCAAGATGTCACACCTAATCACTGTCAAAAGGATCCTTAGATATCTCAAAGGTGCTCCAAATCTAGGCCTTTGGTATCCAAAGAATTCAGACTTCAATCTGTATGCTTATACAGATAGTGATTATGGCTGCAACATGACTGCAAAGTCCACATCTGGGGGTGTCAGTTCCTGGGTGGAAGGATAGTCTCTTGGCAATGCAAGAAGCAATCCTGTGTGTCTGCATCAACTGCTGAAGCTGAATACATTGCTGCTGCCAGCTGCTGTGCTCAAGTGCTTTGGATTCAGAATCAGATGCTAGACTATGGGTTCAATTTCAAAGAGACTCCCATCCACATAGACAACAACAGTGCCATCTCTATTACAGAGAATCCTGTGCAGCACTCAAGGACCAAACACATCAACATCAGGTATCATCTGATTAGGGATAATTTTAAAAACCGATTAATAAAAGTAATCAAAGTTAACACAAATGAACAATATGCCGATCTGTTCATAAAAGCATTTGATGAACAGAGATTTAAATATCTTGTATCAGCTATTGGGATAATTAACTTTAAGTAGATTTTTCTTAATAACTTAATCAATATTATTTCTTAAAATTATGTGTCCTAGGTTGTCTATGAGATCACTTCATAAGCCCAGTTCTCTTTGGAAGAAAAACAAATTTTAAAATGATATCTCTTAGAATGATGAAAATTTACCTTCGGAAGAAGCAAAAGTTGCCTTCGGAAGAAATTTATGTCTAAATCGTTAAACAGCTTATCTGAGATTTACCTTCGGAGAAATTCTTGAAGTATCTTCCGAAGCTTAAATTTTGGTATAAGTACTTAAATTCATTTTAGGAACAAATTTCTTCCGCAAGCAATTTAGTCTCGGAAGACTCATTTACTTCTTCCGAAGCCAAAAATTTCAAAACTCTTTGAAATATCTTCCGAAGCAAAATTGCTTTCGGAAGCTTTGATTGCAGAGCTTCCGAAACCAAAATTGCCTTCGGAAGCTTTTACTACTTCCAAGAAAACTAATGTTTTGGGCGCCTTTTTCAGAAGTAGGACCCACTTGCGGATTTCAAAGTTTATCTTTTTGTCATAACTTTGTCTCAAATCCAGAGTATATCTTTCCAAACGGTTCTATTTCATCTCACTTCTCTCATTGTTCCTTAACCTAAAATTACCCCTAAATTTCATCTTCTTCTTCTTTCCTTCACTACAAAGCTTCTTCAAATGGCCAATCTTGATCGTCGTAACGACCCTGATTTCACCATGCACCTACACAGGCAACACAATCAAGTTGCTCTGTTAAACTCTGAGAAGGATCCAAGCTTCTCAGACGTGTGTAGGTATCTTTCTTTGTCTCACTACTTCACCTCCCTTACAATCGATCCTCCCCTCTATGAGGATCAGTTGCTTGAGTTCTGGCGGACCTGTCAAGAGGTCACCATGGACGGGGAGAAGGCACTGTCTGCCACAGTGCAGGGGAGGACGGTTTTCATCACTCCAGCCATTATAAACACCCATTTGCAGCTGGATGATGAAGCAGGTGAGCTGTCCTTTCCAAAAGCTGCTGTCAACCAATCCTTTGAGCAGATGGGCTACGAAGGTGACTTTTCGGTCAAACCTTCAGGAAGGGGAAGGTCTCATTCCAATGGAAATACCTCCTCCATGTCGTCATACATAGCTATCCAACAAACATGGAGGATGGGACCAGATTCCAGAAGACCTCTCCTTCATTGTCCATGGGATGGTTCAAGGGGTCAAATTCAGGTACTCTCAGTTTGTATTTACAAATTTACTAGCGAATTTGGATTCCTTAGAATATTACATGTTCCCCCGGTATGTTCAACACATTCTCAACTGTGAATTGGGACCACAGTTGAGGGGAACAGGTAATGTTCTTAAACTTGCACATATGAGGCCCGACATTTTCAAGATATTGAAAAAGCCAACTGTTGGGTTCTCAGGGGTAGAAACAGCCCTTGTCCCAAAATGTTTGAGCTCATTGCTCAGGGTGACATCCTAGCAGCCCCAGCTAGTGATGAACCAACACCCTCTACTTCTCACCCACCTCAAATACAACCCACCATAAATCACCTACCAAAGAAAATCCAACGAACCCCTGCACTTGCTATTGAGCATGTGCAGGCCCCATATCACAACCCATACAGGAGGAAGTGGAATCTCGAGCTCCCACTTCCCCTGAGGAGCAGACCACTCCCATCTTTCAAACAATCAGTGCTGAGGTTCCTCATGCTCAGCCTGATGAGCTCACAACTCCACAAACAGCCTTAAGCCATCACTCTGAGTCTCAACACTCTAGTGATCAACCTTCAGGGAAAGCTACCATCCCCAGCCTCTTGATCTCAACCACCCCATACCCAGCCTTGACTTCTACTCTGATGAAGATTTGGGTTTCAGTGAGTATCATGACTCTCCCCTCTCTACCCACACAAGGGGAGATGAGTACTCCTGCTTCACCCATGTCTAGCCCACATCAGACACCCCAAACTGAGGTGGATCTTCCTGTGATTGTCCAGGAGATCCATGTGGAAGAGGCTCTCACTGTTGCCAGTGATTACATCTTTAAGACCTCAACCACGGCAACCCAGCCTCTTGACACTGTCATTGGGCAGGGGAAATCCAGCAGCCAAGAACCCCATGCTGGTGGTGAAGGAGCAGACCTCGGTTCACCTCCTTCATCCCCCAATGATTCTTCAACTGAAGATGAGGGGAGTCTGAAACTCAGGGTGCACCAACTCGAAGACATCTGCACCCAACTGGTTTCACAGATAGCTCACCTTGAATCACAGGTGACTATCTTGCAAAGGAGGGTCCATGACCAGCAACTTGAGATCACCGATCTCAAGGGCCAGTTAGCTGAGAGACCTATAGGACAAACTCATCCAGGTCCACAAGAACCTGTGGATGTTATGGATCACTTCCCCAGCTCACCTATGCATGAGGGTGATGCTACCAAAAAGGGGAGGAAGTTCTGACAGCCACAGAACCTGGGAGTTCTTCCTCAAGTATGGACATACAGGACTCACCATCCTATCTTGCAGTTGTCCATGCTCAGCAACCTCCTCTAGACAGTGATCTGGAACTGCTCATTCAACAACTGTTTGAGGAGGGAGTACCAAGAGCAATGTCTGCCCCATCTGAGAACCCAATCTGGGTTGGGGGTATGACAATGATAGGAAAGCTCTTGTGATCTCTAGAGCTCAGGGTCAACAAGAAATTCTCAACATCTCCACCCTGAGTTTCTATGAGAGTATAAACTTGGTAGATCTGGCACTTGTCAACCCAAGCAATAACAGACAAGCTGTCAGATTAGCCAATCAAATTCAAGACTGGGTGCTGGCAGAATTCAAAAGGAGAACTGCATTATATAGACAGAGGCTAGCAGTTGAAGCCTTTGGTCAACTGGATGTTGAGGTAGACCCCAAGATTAGCTTCAAAGGGAAAGCCTTGACTGAAGGCCCAGAGGCTGAGACTGTGAACCTTGAGACAAGATCTCCTCCAGCACCCCATACCCTCAGTGAGGCACCAGCTGGTGATGGTGCTTCACAACCTCTCTCTGGCCAGAGCTTGACTGCTAATCAAGCAATGAAGGCCAAAGCTCTCCTCAGACTGAGTCATCAAGATCTGCAATTGACAAAGGCAAAAGGAAGATGACTCCTGAAGAGATTGAAGAAGAAAAGAGAGAGAGGAAGAGGAAGCTGAGGGAGAGTTCAAGTGGTTCCCCAGGATTCATGCAAGCTGCAATTCTGGCTGCCCCTGTACCAAACACTCAAGAAGATGAATTAAGGGCAGCCAGGCTCAACTATCTGGGGACCAGGAACTACAACATAGATGAACTCATCTCTCTCCCCTTAGAGGAGTTAAATGAACTGGCTGACATTGAATTGTCAAAGGAGAGGAAGGAAGCAGAGGATGCAGCCTTGACCCTCAAACACAAGGAAGAAATGAGGAGAAAAAGGCTTTACAAGAACATTCCTGTCCTCTCCCCAGTTCAAGAAAGTCCTGAGTCAGAGACTGTGGCTGCTGAACAACCTCAGGTAGTTGATGAAGAAGAAAGATTAAAAATGATCAACTACCTGAGTGCCACAGGTCTCTATCAGGCACCTGCACTCCTTCCCTTGCCTTATGATTATATATTATTTGAATACAATAAGCAGCTGGAAGAGCAAGCCAAGAAAGAAAGGCAAGCTGCAAAGAAGAGGCAAAGGGAAGAAGCTGCAAAATCAAGAGCCATCATCCAGAAAAGTCAGAAAAAGTCTGCAGATAGGCAGAGGATGATGAGCTTCTTGAAGCTGTATGGGTTCTCCGGAAGGAGGCTTGGTCCCATGTCTCTATCCACAATGGATGAGCACATAAGGGTGATCAAGCAGAAGATAAAAAGGGGAGAGCTTGTGGACCTTCATTCATCATCAAGTCAAGCTCAACCTGAAGTTGAGGTAAAGGTGGAACCTACAGAGACAACACCACCTGCACCTGAAGCTGCAACAGCCAACTTCATCTTCTAACCTACAGCAGGGTTCTTCTCTCTCCTTCTGAAACTGGGAGAGAGGAGATCCCAACTGAGAGGGAATCCACTGAAGAACCTGGTACTGAAGACCAACCCTCTCAGTTAAAATCATCAGGGAGGAAAAAGAGGATGGCCAAAAGAAGATCATCTTCAAAGAAGAAAAGAAGAAAGGCATCCTCCTCCCAACCTCAGGATGAGTCAGAACATCCTGAGGAAGTGCATGAAGAGGACTCTCAACCAACTCCTATCATAGTAGAGCCTCTCTCTTTGGAAGACAAATTCTATCCTGGACTTTTGCTGAAGATCCAGACAGATGGTATGTCACTAGAGATCAGGGAGAACAACATGTCTACTTCACAAGTGACATGCTTGAACTCCCTCTGCATGATCTCTATGACATGAGAAGGTACTTCATGAGTCTGAAGAATCCAGATCTACTGATGAAGAAAGGAATTCTGAAGATCCTCATGTGGACTATCCCAGTCTGAAGAACCTCTCTGTTTTGGTAGCATCAGCCTAGGGGGAGTTTGTAGGAACCTCTGAAGTTAAGAGGCTGATGCAACCAAAGATACCAAAACAACCAAGTCTTCCAACATGCACTTCGGAACAAAGGTGAACTAGCTTCGGAAGTTTTACACACTCAAGAAAATGCTAAGTGTAAAATCTTCCGAAGCCAAAGTTCAGAAGAAACTGCTGCGGAAGCTTTACACTGAACTTGGAAAATATTCTAAGTGTAAAGTCTTCCGAAGCCAAAGACTCAACTCTTTCCGAAGGTAAAAGAGAAGTCTTCCGAAGCTCTCAAGACAAAGTCTTCGAAGCTCTCAACAAAGTCTTCCAAGCTGTTTAAGACAAGACTGATTTTCCTCTGAAGAGAGAGAAAAGATACCTTTTCCATCAACTTTATCATAAAGTAACCTACTTTCCGCTGCATGCTCTGGTAGTTCACCTGCTATCACTAGTTGGTGAAACTTCCATACTTTATGATAAAGTAGATAAGGTCTTCGCCTGCAAGTTTCTGTTTTTGTTCCTTCTTGGCTTTTTGTAATAGGAAAGTCAGTGAGCTATGGCTTGTCATAGTCACTAGTCAAAAGGCAATCTGCCTTTTGACTTTAGGCTGATCTTGTTGTCTAGATTAGTCACTTCCAACTGTCTTTTTGCATATTGACGGTTGTAGGATGTAGTATAAGTAGTCTCCGGTTCTTGTATTTAAAATATACTTGTACAACACTTGTAATAGAACTAGAGAAGCAATATACAACTTCCTTGAAAACTTTATCTTGTGCTCTTGTTCTTGTTTTACTTGTGTTTATCTTGTATCTTCAGTAAAGGTTCACAGTTCCCTATTTGAATTGTTAAGTGATCTTAAGATCCTCCTAAGTGTGTTAACTAAGTGCAAGCTTAAGTACCCTTTAACGGTCCTGCAGGTTCATATGTCGGGCACCACATCAAGA